>SJYX01000717.1:4733-32591 GCA_006410675.1 Oreotragus oreotragus | reverse complement strand
TTTTTTTTTTTTTTTTCCCACGGAAGGAAATGGCAGATACCACCTAAAATGAAATAGCACCTTGCAGTAATAAGAAGGCTTACCTGGGACCTGAGCCAGTCTGTGTCTCCTTCAGCCTGGAGGGGCACTGAGGGTTTGAAAGGCACTGCCAGTGTGGAATACAGCATCTGAGGGCCAGTGTGTAAAGACGATGAAAGTACCATTCAGAGTAAGATTTTTCAGCCAGGTGGTGGCTCAGCCAGGTGACACCTGAAATCCCTAATAGCTGGAATGGTGTCAGTTGCATGAAACTGGTCCTGGAGATGGTCTCCAGGGCTATGCCATACTTCTCAAAAGTCTATAAGCTGAATGTTAAAAGTAATGTTAGTGTAATCGTGAAGATTTTATCTGGCTCAAGGGAGAAAACTAAGAGCCTGCCCAAGATTCTGTTTTCAGGCCTCTGACGATTTCAGGATATTAAACGTCAGTGACACGACACGCATATGCCACATCACTGATTGGCAACCGAGATAAAATCTAGGTTATGGATCGTAAAATGCTCTCAAGCATCTTCTCGACAAATGCAGCCTGGTGTGAGTGATTTGCTAGGATGCGATATTGTAGAAAAGGGGTAACTTCTCGCAGTAGGAATGATGAGCCCCTCTCACCCGCCAGTGGGAAACCTCACTCCTGCTCTGGGGTTTTAGGTTGTTCTAGAAAAGCAGGTGTTGATATGAGGAGAGTCTGACGGAGGAATAAAGGGATAAAGCAGATCAAATGCAATATACAGTTATCCCAGAAACCAGCTGCTCAAGACACTGGTTATTAAACACAGAGTTTTGCTTCCTAGATGACTACACAGAGGGCCTAATCCAATCGCTAAGGGGGTGTCAGATGCTTTGTTTACTCATTTCTTTATTCAGCAGGTATTTTATTGAAACTGTATTGTGCCAAGCCTTGTTCTAGACCCCAGAGATAGCAACATGGAAACAATAAAATCTCTAACCTCATGGAGTGTGCTAAGCAAATTTGAATTCTTCCTGATCTTCGGACATTTTCACTTGAGAATATCAAGTGGGCCTGGGAGAGACTACAGTACAACACTGGCCAGTTTGAATCTACAGACTGATGGAGTTAATCCACTTCCTAAAATATACCTGCAGTCCCATGGAAGGTTGCATATCTGGTTTTCAGTACATGAGAAAATCACATGATGATGCTGTTTCTACAAGGGGATCCCATTTTGTTCCAATATATCTGCATAGAAAAAAGTACCGAAAGGCCATACACTGAAATTTTACTTTATTTTGTTCTTTTAAAATTAATCTTTATTGGAGTACAGTTGATTTACGATGTTGTGTCGGTTTCTGATGTACAGCAAAGTGAATTGGTTCTACATAAGTATATCCACTTGTTTATAGATTCTTTTCCCATAGGGCCATTAAAGTACTGAGTAGGGTTCCTGTGGTACACAGTAGGTCCTTATTAGTTATCTATTTTGTATATAGTGGTATGTATATGACAATCCCAATCCCCCAGTTTNTTACGATGTTGTGTCGGTTTCTGATGTACAGCAAAGTGAATTGGTTCTACATAAGTATATCCACTTGTTTATAGATTCTTTTCCCATAGGGCCATTAAAGTACTGAGTAGGGTTCCTGTGGTACACAGTAGGTCCTTATTAGTTATCTATTTTGTATATAGTGGTATGTATATGACAATCCCAATCCCCCAGTTTATCCCTTAGTAACCATAATTTTGTTTTCTATATCAGTGACTCCATTTCTGTTTTGTATAAAAGTTCATTTGTGCTAATTTTTTTTTTAGATTCTACATATAAGTGGTATCATATGATATTTATCTTTATACACCTAAATTTTAAAGGCAACCATGGAATGATGGAGGCATTTCATTTTTCTCACAAGGCTTAAACGACTTTGAAAATCTCAGTGCTTCAACACCATATGCTTTTCCTTTTTGCTCACCAGCATCCCTTCCATGGTGCAGTTCCCGGCTCCTCAGAGCCCCCTCCTCCCGGCAGGAGCAAGGTCGTGCATGGTAAGGCTGTCTGAAGGCCCCACCTGGCAGGGAGGGAGCCGCTTTTGTGTGTGATCCATTTTGCCAAACTCAGCTGTTTGGGTTTGGAAGCACCTGCTTCCTGCTGCCCGTGAGCATCCAGCAAGGCTTGGATGCGAGTCTCGGTTCCTTGCTGAACCCGTGAGAGCTCTCTGAATACCTGGTTCTTACTGGATGTTCTATGCTTTCCGAAAATGAGCCTGGGAACTTTATATGTGTTATTTCAGATNAATTTTGTTTTCTATATCAGTGACTCCATTTCTGTTTTGTATAAAAGTTCATTTGTGCTAATTTTTTTTTAGATTCTACATATAAGTGGTATCATATGATATTTATCTTTGTACAAATGATGGAGGCATTTCATTTTTCTCGCAAGGCTTAAACGACTTGAAAATCTCAGTGCTTCAATACCATATGCTTTTCCTTTTAGCTCACCAGCATCCCTTCCATGGTGCAGTTCCCCGCTCCTCAGAGCCGCCCCCTCCCGGCAGGAGCAAGTTTGTGCATGGTAAGGCTGTCTGGAGGCCCCACCTGGCAGGGAGGGAGCCGCTTTTGTGTGTGATCCATTTTGCCACACTCAGCTGTTTGGGTTTGGAAGCACCTGCTTCCTGCTGCCAGTGAGCATCCAGCAAGGCTTGGATGCGAGTCTCAGTTCCTTGCTGAACCCGTGAGAGCTCTCTGAATATCTGGTTCTTACTGGATGTTCTATGCTTTCCGAAAATGAGCCTGGGAACTTTATATGTGTTATTTCAGATNTCAGCTGTTTGGGTTTGGAAGCACCTGCTTCCTGCTGCCCGTGAGCATCCAGCAAGGCTTGGATGCGAGTCTCAGTTCCTTGCTGAACCCGTGAGAGCTCTCTGAATATCTGGTTCTTACTGGATGTTCTATGCTTTCCGAAAATGAGCCTGGGAACTTTATATGTGTTATTTCAGATGCAGGCAATTCAATTTCATAGTTAGATCTGAGAGGCATAGAAGAGAAACTATGGGTCTAGTGTGGCCAGTGCCTCAGACTGGAAGACAGAACAGGAGCTCACTGTGCACCTGCTTTGGACAAGGCATGTGATTTTGGACATACAAGCAGCCTCTTGATCGGAAAAGGAATAACATCCCTTATATTTGTAATATTCTTTGATTGCTTAAGCTAAGTAGCTGTTTATATGTATATATTTAAAGAATCTACAGTTTTACATTGATACACACACATATATACACACACATTAAAAAACTATGCATATTTGTGTAGTCACTAAGTCGTGTCTGACTCTTTCGTGACCGCGTGGGCGGTAGCCAGCAAGACTCCTCTGTCCATGGGATTTCCCAGGCAAGAATACTGGTGTGGGTAACTATTTCGTCCTCCAAGGGATCTTCCCAACCCAGGGACTGAACCCACGTCTCCTGTGTTACAGGCAGCTTCTTCACCACTGGCCCATCTGAGCCACCAGGGAAGCGTCATGGGTGTTTATGATGGTTGATTGTACATGTCAACCTGACTGAGCCAAGGGGGGCCCAGACTCAGTAGGATTTCTGGGTGTGTCTAGGAGGGTGTTTTGAGATGAGATTAGCATTTGAATCAATGAGCCCAGTAAAGGGTAAAGAAGATCACCCTCCCCTACCCGGAGGAGGAGAGGTGGGGGTAGGAACCTCATCCAATACCCCAAAGGCCTGAATACAGCAAAAACGTAGAGGAAATGTTTCCTGCCTCCCTGCTGGGCTGGGCCATAGGTCTTCTGCCCTCGGACAGGGATTTAGCTCCCAAGCTGCCTGCGTCTCAGGCCTCTGGACTCAAGACTGGAGCCACACCACTGGCTTTCCTGGGCTGCAGTCTCCTGGTAAGATGTCCCAGCCTCCGTCACTGTGTGGGCCAGTTCTTCACAATAAATCTCTGCATAGACACTTGTTCGTCTCCCTGGAGAACCCTGACTAATATAGAACAGGGCCAGCCAGGGTTAGAACCAGGATCGAGTACAGCACTCTCGACTGCTCTGTACTTGCTGAGCAGGCCTCAATATACATCACGTGTGCACGCTGGCCATGAGGCTTTCAGTTCAGTTCAGCTCAGTCACTCAGGCGTGTCCGACTCTCTGTGACTCCATGAATCGCAGCACAACAGGCCTCCCTGTCCATCACCAACTCCCGGAGTTCACTCAGACTCATGTGCTGTACTCTGCATATAAGTTAAATAAGCAGGGTGACAATATACAGTCTTGACGCACTCCTTTTCCTATTTGCAACCAGTCTGTTGTTGCGTGTCCAGTTCTAACTGCTGCTTCCTGACCTGCATATAGGTTTCTCAAGACACTTTCTCATGACACTTTCGGTCTATGCCATCTCTTTATTGCCTTCCTCTTCCCTCAGAGAGGAGCTTCCCAGAGGCTCAGGGGTAAAGAATCCAGCTGCCAAGCAGGAGATTCGGGTTTGAGCCCTGGGTCAGGAAGATCCCCTGGAAAAAGAAATGGCAATCCACTCTGTTATTCTTGCCTGGGGTATCCTACGGACATGTGAGCCTGGTGGGCTACAGTCCGTGGGGTCAGAAGAGTTGGACGTGACTTAGCGGCTAAACAGCAACTCCCCCCAGAGAAGAGGTGCGCTCATCCCGTGGGGCCCTGGCCAGCCAGGCAGGTGTGTGTCATCAGAGGGGAGGGGATACTGACAGTAGTAGCTGGGGGTTCCGTCCCCAGCCCGTGGGCTCTGCTGGTAGAAACAACACAGGAGCTATTGAGAAACCCAAGGAGAGCGCAGCCCTGCAGTCAGTCTGGCAAAGCCATGTACCTTTCTCAGTGCTAAGGGGGAGGGGGCTCAGGCTATTTATTACACCCCAGAGACCAGTAAACCACATACCGATGAAAAGGCGACATTTTCTAGCTAACAAAACAGTTCGCGGTGCTAAGGGACAGGGAAGTCTTTTTTTTTTTCAGCAAGGTTGACACAGTCAAAGCAATCGGGGGAAGGACTGTAATTCCAGGAAACTCAGCTGCAAGAATTTGACATTTTAACAGGAACCAGCTAGCACTGCAACCTTGAGAGGCGACAGCCTGCTACAGAGAAGCGGAAGAAGAAGCAAGACAGATCCAAAGAAGTGACGCTGCCATCCCGCTACTTCTGGTTAGGTGGGAAAACACACGTCCCTAGCATTTAAGCGGTTTGAGTCAGGTTACTGTGTATGTGCGTTTTTAAGTGATTCAGATATAAGGGGTTTTGGTTTTGGTTTTGCTTGCAGCAGGTCTTCCCAGGCTTTCTCTAGTTGCAGCGAGCGGAGCTCCTCTTGGTTGAAGCGTGCGGGTTTCTCACTGCGGTAGCTTCTTTTGCTGTGGAGCAAGGTTCTAGAGCGCACGGGTTTCCATAGCTGCGGCTCCCAGGCTCCAGAGCTCAGGCTCGGTGGTAGCACAGGCTTCGTTGCTCCGCAGCATGTGGGATCTTCCCGGATCAGGGATCAAACCCTCATTCCTGCATTGGCAGCCAGATTCCTAGCCACTGTACCACCAGGGAAGTCCCCAGATTACTATATTTGTTGTAAAAAACCTTCCTGATACAACGACGCACCTAGAGGGACTACATACTGATAACCAACCCCCCCTCAGGGAGCTGTGCTTTAACAAGCCCCCAGGGAGCAGCCACAGGTTTTTAGAATTCTGAACAATAATCTTTGATTGACTCTAGAAATTGCTGATGAGAGTTTGTGAATGTCAAATATCATTAATCCCCTTGCCTTCCTTAAGGAGACCTTTCAAGTATATGTAAAGTGGAGGTTTAAGAGTCAAAGGAAGGATGTCCAATTTTGGATCAGCTCTTGGCAGAGGATACATGGAATCCAAACAACAATTTAAAAAACACTGCCCTAAAAATAACTGGTGATGTCCCACTGGAGTGGAGGAACTAGTGGCTAATGTTTCCTGAAGGAAGTATTCCCAGTAGTAGCTAAACTACTATTTGTTGCATAGAAACTGTAGATAAAACACACAGCTAAGTGGTAACCACCAGGGGGACCATTTATTATAATTATGGTAATTTAGAAAAGACTCCCATGAACTCATTTTGACTTAGAATGCACAAATCAGTGAAAATATTCTTTACTGTTCCTCTCCTGATAGTTCTATGCGGACTTTTCCCCAGATCCTTGTCTACAATCTTCATTAAAATTTACACAGACTCACCAAAGCCAACAGTCTGTTCTCTTTGAATTTTTTTTTTTAAACCAATGGGTGGTATTTCATTCTCTTTGCATTCTCCCTGAAGAGAGTTTTGTGAAAATTTGCATAATTTTAATTGAAAGATATTTAGTCCTTGTGTGTGACAAGGAAACGCTGGACTAGAAAGGATCTGGGACCCCAGGAGGCAGTCTTGTGCATTTTCCTCTGTCTGGCTGGCTTCTTCCCTGTGAATTCATATAAAATGTTTGTGAAATGTACTGAAAATATACATGAGAAACCATTTTGTCTCAAGGAATTGTATTAATTTTCCTCTTTCAGTTTGCAAGGAGTAGAAACTGTCTCTTACTTCAGAGGACAGACTTCTTGTTAAATAGGAATGAAACAGAGGAATCAGGAAAATACATCCATGACTGGATGCAAAGAGAACANGTGAAATGTACTGAAAATATACATGAGAAACCATTTTGTCTCAAGGAATTGTATTAATTTTCCTCTTTCAGTTTGCAAGGAGTAGAAACTGTCTCTTACTTCAGAGGACAGACTTCTTGTTAAATAGGAATGAAACAGAGGAATCAGGAAAATACATCCATGACTGGATGCAAAGAGAACACAGGCTTTTTATCCATTAGGACCCAGTAATAGCAACAGTGGGCAAGAACTCTGGGGACCAGAGAGCTTTTGTGTCCTCCTCAGACCTGGACAGCTGTCACCCCCTACTTAGGATTGCTATTGGGACTTCATATCTTTCGAGTCTTGTTTGCCCATCTTTTGTCTTTAAAAGATGGTTTCACTCTATATAGAATTCCAGACTTTGACAGTATTGTTGTTGTTTGTTTGTTTTTGGTTCATTTTTCTTTTTTTTTTTTTTTAGCACTTTAATGTTATCATTTCATTGCATTCTGACTTGATTGTTTCTAATGAGGAGTTAGTCATCATTCTTATCGACACTGCATTAAAAAATCTCTTCAATTTCTGACTTAACTGGATAATTTCTATCTAGTGTTCAAGTTCACTAATGTTTTCTCTTGAAGATTCAAACCGCTGTTAATGTCATCTAGTGAGTATCTAATTTCAGGCATGCATTTTAGAGTCTTTGAATTTCCATTTTGGTCATTTGTCAGAACTCCCTTTGCTCTCATGAAATACTCCTTTCTCTTAACCATTATATTCATCTTTTTCTGTCAGTTCTCTCTTTTTTTAATTGTTTTGATTTAGAACACTTTAAAAGTCTTTATTGAATTTGCTACAATATTGCTTCTGTTTTATGTTTTGTTTTTTTGGGAGATCTTAGCTCACTGACCAGGAACTGAGTCTGCACCCCCTGCATTGGAAGGCAGTGTCTTAACAGCTGGACTGCCAGGGAAGTCTCTCTATAAATTATTAAAAATGCTTAAAATAATATTTAAAAAAATTTGATGCTAATTCCAATAACTGGGTTAACTGTAGGTCTGCATTAAAGATGTTGGTCTTTAAAGATGTAAGTCTTTACAGACCTACTGTAAGATGTAGGTCTACATCTATTAACTATGTTTTCTCTCAGTGTCTCCTACTTACTTGCATGCCTCATAATTTTTTACTGGATAAATTGAAGAAAGTAGGGAAAACCACTAGACCATTCAGGTATGACCTAAATCAAATCCCTTATGATTATACAGTGGAAGTGAGAAATAGATTTAAGGGCCTAGATCTGATAGACAGAGTTCCTGATGAACTATGGAATGAGGTTCGTGACATTGTACAGGAGACAGGGATCAAGACCATCCCCATGGAAAAGAAATGCAAAAAAGCAAATTGGCTGTCTGGAGAAGCCTTACAAATAGCACTGAAAAGAAGAGAGGCGAAAAGCAAAGGAGAAAAGAAAAGATATAAGCATCTGAATGCAGAGTTCCAAAGAATAGCAAGAAGAGATAAGAAAGCCTTCTTCAGCAATCAATGCAAAGAGATAGAGGAAAACAACAGAATGGGAAAGACTAGAGATCTCTTCAAGAGAATTGGAGATACCAAGGGAACATTTCATGCAAAGATGGGCTCGATAAAGGATAGAAATGGTATGGACCTAACAGAAGCAGAAGATATTAAGAAGAGGTGGCAAGAATACACAGAAGAACTGTACAGAAAAGATCTTCATGACCCAGATAATCATGAGGATGTGAT
Organism: Oreotragus oreotragus; assembly: GCA_006410675.1. Lineage (NCBI taxonomy): Eukaryota > Metazoa > Chordata > Mammalia > Artiodactyla > Bovidae > Oreotragus > Oreotragus oreotragus. The sequence goes on along the minus strand of SJYX01000717.1, from coordinate 24,232 downwards.
CACTAATCTAGAGCCAGACATCTTGGAATGTGAAGTCAAGTGGGCCTTAGAAAGCATCACTAAGAACAAAGCTAGTGGAGGTGATGGAATTCCCGTTGAGCTGTTTCAAATCCTGGAAGATGATGCTGTGAAAGTGCTGCACTCAATATGCCAGCAAATTTGGAAAACTCAGCAGTGGCCACAGGACTGGAAAAGGTCAGTTTTCATTCCAATTCCAAAGAAAGGCAATGCCAAAGAATGCTCAAACTACCGCACAATTGCACTCATCTCACACGCTAGTAAAGTAATGCTCAAAATTCTCCAAGCCAGGCTTCAGCAATATGTGAACCGTGAACTCCCTGATGTTCAAGCTGGTTTTAGAACAGGCAGAGGAACCAGAGATCAAATTGCCAACATCCGCTGGATCATGGAAAAAGCAAGAGAGTTCCAGAAAAACATCTATTTCTGCTTTATTGACTATGCCAAAGCCTTTGACTGTGTGGATCACAATAAACTGTGGAAAATTCTGAAAGAGATGGGAATACCAGACCACCTAACCTGCCTCTTGAGAAATCTGTATGCAGGTCAGGAAGCAACAGTTAGAACTGGACATGGAACAACAGACTGGTTCCAAATAGGAAAAGGAGTACGTCAAGGCTGTATATTGTCTCCCTGCTTATTTAACTTATATGCAGAGTACATCATGAGAAACGCTGGACTGGAAGAAACACAAGCTGGAATCAAGATTGCCGGGAGAAATATCAATAACCTCAGATATGCTGATGACACCACCCTTATGGCAGAAAGTGAGGAGGAGCTAAAAAGCCTCTTGATGAAAGTGAAGGAGGAGAGCGAAAAAGTTGGCTTAAAGCTCAACATTCAGAAAACGAAGATCATGGCATCCGGTCCCATCACTTCATGGGAAATAGATGGGGAAACAGTGGAAACAGTGTCAGACTTTATTTTTTTGGGCTCCAAAATCACTGCAGATGGTGACTGCAGCCATGAAATTAAAAGACGCTTACTCCTTGGAAGAAAAGTTATGACCAACCTGGATAGTATATTCAAAAGCAGAGACATTACTTTGCCGACTAAGGTCCGCCTAGTCAAGGCTATGGTTTTTCCTGTGGTCATGTATGGATGTGAAAGTTGGACTGTGAAGAAAGCTGAGCGCCGAAGAATCGATGCTTTTGAACTGTGGTGTTGGAGAAGACTCTTGAGAGTCCCTTGGACTGCAAGGAGATCCAACCAGTCCATTCTGAAGGAGATCAACCCTGGGATTTCTTTGGAAGGAATGATGCTAAAGCTAAAACTCCAGTACTTTGGCCACCTCATGCGAAGAGTTGACTCACTGGAAAAGACTCTGATGCTGGGAGGGATTGGGGGCAGGAGGAGAAGGGGACGATTGGGGATGAGATGGCTGGATGGCATCACTGACTTGATGGACGTGAGTCTGAGTGAACTCCGAGAGATGGTGATGAACAGGGAGGCCTGGCGTGCTGCGATTCATGGGGTTGCAAAGAGTCGCACACAACTGAGCGACTGAACTGAACTGAACTGAACTGAAGATATGTACATTCAAAGACAATGAAAACTGAAGTATCATAATATTTTGATTTTATTTCTCAGCGCATGCAGGCTCTTTTCTTCTGTTGACAGGGCAAAACACTGAGTATTTATTTTCCTTCTAGAGTCTAATTGGCTTGGGTCTGTGCTGAAGTTTTAATTAGATTGAGATGGCCTGTGCTTAGACCAACCCTCAGCTCCCACACAGCTTCTGTCTTTTTGAAATCTTCAAATCTTTTTGAAATCTTTGAAATCTTGTATTTGAGCTGATGGGCTTCCCTTTAAAATAGTGTTCGTTTACTTTGGATTTAATTCAGAATCCCTGGAATCCAAGCACAGGGTGAATGCAGGGGTCTTTGTGATTTTGCTCTGCATTTTAGCCCTTTCTTCACTGATTATTTTTGTCAAAGTGTGAGGGTGAGGGTGGGATGTGAGAGTCATTGGGCCAATTTGGTTTTGCACTTGGGACTCCTCTGTATTCCGGTTCCCATCTCTGGGCACCACGACCGTCTGAATCTCAGCGCATTTTTTCTCCCTGCAAAACCTCTCTAGGCCAGCCCTGCCGTATCTATATTAGAAATTCCTCCCTATGAGTGTATGCTGTTCAAACTTCCCCTTTGCCAGGGAAGGGTTCATTTCTCTGAAATTCAGTTTATTAAGCTTTCCCCTGTCCCCAGTCTTTGTCAGCCCCTTGGGAAAGTATGGTTTTTATATGTCTGGGCCTTTTTTGGTGTTGCTATGAGAACAAAGGTCTTTCATGTCTTTCTAACTTGAAGTGAAAGTCAGGGTCAAATGTTTGAATTTTTAAAAGTGAAACCCTAAAATCACTAAAAGAAAATTTAGACTAATGTATTTTAAAATTTGAAGTGAGAAAGTCCTTCCCAAGCAAGACCCAACCCTCAGGATCTCACAAGTCGTAAGGAAAATGATTTACTTTCTCTCTCACACATATGAGATACATATATATCAATAGCTACATGTAAACATGTTTCTATAACTCTCTTCAACTTCGGTGTAGTATTAGTGAAATATCCCAAAGACTGAAATGACAAACTCAGAAAGAAATATTTGCATCATATAAGACAAAAATGACTTCAAAAACTATTAAGGGATTTTTAAAGAAATAAATATTTTCAAAAAGAAAATGAGGTATTTAACATAAAATCATCATAAATAGAATATCGGATGAAAAGATGCTCACACTCGCTGAAAATTAATAACTACGAATTGAACTGAGACATTATTTTTGCCCATCACCTTGACAAGATCAGGTGCTAGCAAGGGGCTGTGGAAACCAGCAATCACAGTGTGAATGGGATAGAAATTAACACAACATTCTCACAACAGTTTTGCTTCTTATTATCTTCAAGGGCTTTTTGGTGACATCTAAAAAAATTAGAAAGTTAATACAGCATTTGACCCAGCAATTTCAGTTCTGGGAATTTATTCTGTGCTAAGTGTCTGCTCAGTCGCTCAGCTGTGTCTGATTCTTTCTGACTCCATGGCCGCCAGGCTCCTCTGCCCATGGAATTTTCCAGGCAAGGGTACTGAAGTGGGTAACCACTTCCTCCTCCAGGGGATCTTCACAACCCAAAGATCTAACCCAGGTCTCCTGCATTGCAGGCAGATTCTTTACCACTAGCACCACCTGCGATGCCCAATTTATTCTACAGATACCCTGAAAATGCACATAGGAATGTATGCAAAAGTGGAACCATTGCTGTATTGTTTACAAGACGGAAAGCCGAAAATAACTTTCACTTCTCGGCCTTTTGACTAAGATCAAGTGTAGTATGGTCTTCCCTGGTGGCTCAGAGGTTAATGCGTCTGCCTCTAATACGGGAGACCTAGGTTTGATCCCTGGGTCGGGAAGATCCCCTGGAGAAGGAAATGGCAACCCACTCCGGTATTCTTGCTTGGAGAATCCCATGGATGGAGGAGCCTGGTGGGCTACAGTCCATGGGGTGGCAAAAAGTCGGACACGACTGAGCGACTTAACTATTCATACCAGAGGCCTGATTCATAATATATAGTACATCATCTTAATGGAATATTTCATAACTAGAAGGAAATTAATAGAGCTATGTGTGCTAATATAGAAAGATGGCCAAGGTATATAGTCAAGGGTAAAAATCAAGTTATAGGATAATATGATTCCTATGTCCTCATTAGTATATATAAATAAGAAGATCTGTGGATATGTATGTACAGGACAATATATCCAGAAGGTACACAAGGAATCGTTGATGAGTGGGTCTAAGAGTCTGAAGGATTTATTTTTAATTTTAAACCATATTATTACTAGGATTTTTTCAAACTCAAAGATCATGGTTATTTTTATAAAATAAAGGAAGTAAGCTATCACTATGCTATGAAATAGTGCATTTAGCAATTGACCTATATGGTTTATTGTGTTACAGACCACATCATACTAACAAATATTCTGAGTCCATTGCAGAGTCTTGTACGCAAGAAAAGCAACGTGTGAATGAATGAAAAATGAAGCTATGAATTTTTGGACAGTATGTGGAAAACAGGCAAGTTCACAGAGTCTGCTGATAACATTAAAATGCTGATAGATTTACCAAATCTCCTTCAGTTGACCAGGTAGTGGCTTATTTTGCTGACCTGAATTCAGAGTTGTTTGTCATAAAGGCTTTGGAAAAAGAAAAAATAAACTTTTGCTTTTGGGTGGGACTGAGCTGTCGTTCCAGAAGAAACAAGGATCTGTTGTCTTGCTTGAATTCTACAGCATTTTGGGAATCAAGGGCCCCTGGTCCCAGAATCAGGAGTCTGGCGTCTGTTGTCTTCGCTTTGCTGCTAACTGGCCTGTAACTGAAAGCAGTTTCTAAGGAGATGCTTCCAGTGCTCACATGCAGCCCCATCTCGCCCTTCTCAGATTTGTCTCTGCCTAATTGAACTCCCTTTGGCTCTGATCCAGGACAGTCTTGTTTCACCTGCTGATAAATAGTCTCTCGCTTTCCAGCTTCAGAGCTAAACGAAGCCTTGGAAGGAACCACCGTTCATCTTAACTATGTACCCAGTGCAGAGACCAGCAGGCTGGGCGATCAATGTGGTTTTGCAGCAAATTGGCAGAGTTCAGCAGTTATTTGCTGGAACATCAAAAACCCAGGTACTGAAGGGCTTTTCCCCAGAGTCACTGGGGACCCACGTTTCAAAGTGTGAGAAAAAGAACTTATGCTTTGTTTCAGGTTCTTGCTAAAGTTTGGAAGGTCTAAATAATGGCCTGGGTGAACTCATCAGGGAAATACTGAATTCTCCCTTGGGTTAAGCAGGGGAAATGAAGGATGAACTATGAAGTCGTGAGACATGCCTAGCATGTGGATGGCACCCCCAGCAGGCATGGCTGTCTACCCAGCCTGAGTTAAGCTGATTGGCAGAGCACAGTTGGCCCCAAAGACTTCTTCTTGAGTATCAAGGCACCAATTCCTCTCTACTCTGATGCGCTCCGTTTTGCCTTGCATTTCCTGCAACAAGTGGTGACTCTCAGACTGACCATCACTCAGTTCTCACATCTGTTACCTCCTCATTCCCTACAGCCCTTCCGTGGTCACCTCCTTGGTCCAGGCACAGCCCAGGTCTGCAAGCGGATTGAATCGTTCAAGGAAAGCTCCATTGGGAAGGACGTCCAACAGGGAGGCTGAACACACGTGTACAAAACCAAAGTTTGGTTTCTTTCAGAGAAACTGATACATGGAGCTACTGTCAGCTCTGGGCATGGAGACCATGAGCACAAAAGTCACTGGGGCCAGGTGCTGGTTCAAGCAGGCGGCCCCTGGGCACGTGGCACTGACCACACCTACAAGGTGCAATGAGGTGTTCCTGGGCTCTCTTTTTGACAGGTGGGGGCAGGTCAGGCGTTTGGGTTTTATGCTACAGTTTCTTGTTCCACTATAATTTTTTCTGGATCAAGTCCTTGCAGGCTTACAGTTTGGGTAAAGTGGACTATTTGATTGTCTCCATAGGTGGTCACATTTCCTGTCTAGTTTATGGCATATTCACATTTCACACATTAAGGGATTCCCAAACCAAGTGCCTTTTTCAGAACACAAGAAAATCACATTCAGCCTGGAGGAAATAATTGAGTGACTTCTGCATCCTTTGGGTTCTATCTAACACACCCAAGTGCTCAGATGTCTAGATTTTTTTTTTCCTGTTGAGTAGGATGCCAAGAGCTGACTCATTGGAAAAGACCCTGATGCTGGGAAAGATTGAGGGCAGGAAGAGAAGGGGACGGCAGAGGATTAGATGGTTGGATGGCATCACCCACTCGATGGACTGGAGTTTGAGCAAACTCCGGGAGATAGTGAAGGAACAGGAGATCCTGGCATGCTGCAGTCCATGGGGTCAAAAAGAGTTGGATATGACTTAGCGACTGAACAGCAACAAGGAACTTTTTAAAAATACCATTTTAAAGGCTATTTTCCATTGACAGTTATTATAAAACATTGGCCAGTGAGGATTCTTTTGGTCTTATTTTGATTTTTGCTTAGAAGTGAGAATCCATTTTTTTTTAACTACTCATTTTACCTAAGTATTACTTGCTTCTTCAGTCTCAGAAACCATGCAAACCTTGAGCAGAATGGGTTTCCCCGGTAGCTCAGGCAGTAAAGAATCTGCCTGCAATGCAGGAGACCCTGGTTGGTCCCTGTATCTGGAAGATCCCCTGGAGAAGGGAATGCCAACCCATTCTGTAGAATTCCACGGACAGACAATGGGGTCGCAAACAGTTGAACACAACTGAGCGACTAACAGTTTCACTTTGAACAGATCACCCGAGAGCAATCTTGTGTCTCCTTGCAGTTGCTAAGTGTTCCCAGAAGCCCGAGTGACCCTAGGAGATGGTGTATGTAATCGTAACGCGAGAGCAGCACAGGGCTGGGAAGAGCATCATTTTTCTTCCATGCCATCACCTCCATTTCCCTGCGACAAAGACCAATGGAGAGGAGCGGCTTGCCTCCGTGGCCTGAAAGCTTTGTAAGTTACACTGGTAAACCCCTGATGGATCGCTTCACGGCAAGGAGTTGAGGAGGAGGGGGCCCCTACGTTTTCCCTTTCCCAGTCTCTGTTCTACTTTCATCTTTGTCCCATCTCACACATCATTCCCCATCTTCCTCATCACACTTTTTCTATAATTTAGGAGGATACTTTCCAGGGCAAAAGCAAGCCAGGGGGCTGGCTTACGGAGAGAGCCAAGGAAGAGACTGAGAGCTCTGTGTGCGTGCGTGTGTGTGTGTGCACATGTGTACGGCTGCTCGCACAGCTACACAACACACGCCTAGAGGTGCTCTCTGTGATCATCGTGGTTTCTAGTTCAGTGGCTGCCCTGTGTTATCCTCCCTTGGGCGGCACCCAGTCTGAGAGGCAGTGCAGCGCAGTAGAAAGAATGTTGGCCTCCGGAGTTCATCCAACTCAGCACTGAATTCCAGGCTCTGTTACTTATTATCAGACACACTCTCTGAGCCGTAATTTCTAATCCCTAAGAGAAGGATTGGGGGCAGGAGGAGAAGGGGACGACTGAGGATGAGATGGCTGGATGGCATCACGGACTCGATGGACGTGAGTCTGAGTGAACTCTGAGAGATGGTGATGGACAGGGAGGCCTGGCGTGCTGCGATTCATGGGGTCGCAAAGAGTCGGACACGACTGAGCGACTGAACTGAACTGAACTGAACTGAAGAGAAGGATACAAATCCCCGCTGGCTGGGCTGCTGCTGTTAGGTCTGTGTTCGGGGTGTGAGGCGCATACATTCTCTGGAAATGAGAGATTTCATGTTTCAGACTCTTACACTGTGATGGGTAAGAAAATAAATCATATTTATTTATTTTTTTTAGGGAGAGTACGCATGAGAACTGATCCACTTTTTTTTTTTTAAATGATTTCAGGGTCTGGATAAGGCTATAGCTTGAGTATTTGAATCACAGATCTCTGTGCTAGCAAGGTCCTTGGTACCTAACATGGCACATGTTTTATGAAGGTCATCTTTCCCGATGCTCCTGTGTTTGCCAATGAAGAAACAAAGGTCTACAACCTGACAAATTAGCACATAAACTCTTTAGCTACTGCTATAGTCCTTGCCAATGTTTCAAGCCACAGAAAGGAAAAAACCCCACACATATGCCTTGCTAGGCCTTATAAAAACTGCACAGTCCTTGCAGAAAGTTTCCAAGCAAGGAATTTCTCTGTAACCTAAGTTATTTGTGAGGTTTTTTTTTTTTAATATAGAAAATATGTTCCTTGCTTGAACCAATTCCCATGTTAAACGTCTGCCTTCATCACTCATTTTTATTACCAGTCTAAACACAGACTGTTTCAATGGAGCCCATTTACAGAGGATAATAAAAAGGATTCATTACTCATTTTCCTCTTATTATCTTTCAATTGCTCGAGCTCAAGATGGTACTTAAAGTGGACATTAGGCCTCAGTAGCCAGGACATTACTGGAATGCAATTTACAATACTACTTAACACCCTCCAACACTTAGAGAAGAGAAACACTCTTTTTCTAATTCCTTAGTGCAGGCTGCCTTTCCTCATGTATACTCCACTTTTACCTCATCAAACTTCACCTTTTTATAGGAAGTTTTCCCTCTTTTCTTCATTAAGATGTTTCCCTCTTGGTCTGCAATTGTCTCAGGTCCACTTCAATGAGCTTGAACATTCTCTTCTTCAAAAAACACACATAAAAGAACTGCCTTATCACTTTCACCATTAAGCATAATTTCTCTACAAACAAGCTGTCATCCACTGCTAAAAATTTAGCTAGAAATTGAATTCCAGTGCTGCATGCAAATAATAGCTGTTTCTGAATGATGGTCAATGGTTATCTCATAATGTGAATAGGTTATAGCCCCAAATTATGTCTTCCCATGGACTAGTACCTTCTCTCCATCTCAACCTTCCCCTGGATTGGTTCCACTATACTCAGCATTATTTTGATATTTAAATAGCATTTACTGAAATTGGAATTAACTTAGCACAGTGAAACAGGTGCTGAAAAATCCCATTGGCTTTTTCCCCTCACTTTTAAATTGGAGTATAGCTGATTTACAATATTGAGCTAGTTTCAGGTATACAATAAAGTGATTCAACCATACATATATACGTATGTATATACATATATATTTCAGTTCTTTTCCATATACGCTACTAAAATATATTGAATATATTTTATTCAATATATGAATATATTCATATATTGTGCTGTGCTATACAGTAAATCCTTGTTTATCTGTTTTATATATAGTAGTGTATAGATTGTAATCCTATACTCCTAAATTATCCCTCCCTCTCTTTTCCCTTTGGTAACTGTAAATTTGTTCCCTATGTCTGTGAGTCTGTTTCTGTTTTGTAAATACATTTATACCCACTGACTTTTATAATTCAAGTTAATGTCACTTTGCTTCTTTGTGTAAGCAATAATATTCTTTTATTAATAAGAATCATATAGCAATTTTCTCTAGGAAGCTCTAAATCATATACAAATCTCATGGTTGCCTGGGGGGTTAACTCCTGATGTATTTAATTAAAATGGAGCAGGCTTATATAAACAGGAAGTGGCCTTCTCCACCTGCCACTTACCTGGAAGTGGCACCCTGAATAAGTCAGGTAAATGCTCGATGCTTTCATCTCCTTGTCAGTAAAATGAGTATAATAACGAATGAATATAATACTTAGTTCTTAGGGCTGTTGAGAGGAACAAAAAGAATAATGCCCGTAAAATACTTACTGCCTTGCCTGGAGTATATTAAATGCTTCATAAATATTAGCTATTATGTCTACACTCACTACTTATTAGGTGACTATTGTGTGATGAAGGCTTTTATGTGTTGCCTTAATTAATCCCCCTGAAAATGAGAGGAACCATGGTGGCGTTGGTGCTGTTAGTAAATATGAGATAATAGTCTGCACAGAGACTGGAGGGGCTGGTGTGATGGAGGAGCAGAGCTCAACGGACTGATTGACTCCACCCACTGTGGGGGTCAGGGGACATCCAGCCTCCTCCCCTGCCTCCTTCTCCCCCAGGGATCTAGAAAGGAAGTGTTGGACACGACACTGCACAAGAAATGCCCTCGGCTTTGCCGTCAAGGCCACTGCTTTTCACTAGCTGGTGGCCTTGTGTGAACTACTAACCCTCACTCCGTCTTGGTTTCTTCCACTGTAAGTGAGCAGATCATAACCCCCTCACATGGTTTGGGGGAAAATTCAAGAAAAGAATGCTTGTAAAACTTCTAGCTTTCGCAAAGAAAAAGAGAACATAGTAGATTAAAAAAAAAATTTAATTGGATTATAATTGCTTCACAACCTTTACAATGTTGTGCTGGTTTCTGCTGTACAGCAACATGAATCAGCCACCCCACCCCAGTACTCTTGCCTGGAAAATCCAATGGACGGAGTAGCCTGGTGGGCTGCAGTCCATGGGGTTGCTAACAGTCAGACAGACTGAGCGACTTCACTTTCACTTTTCTCTTTCATGCATTGGAGAGGGAAATGGCAACCCACTCCAGTATTCTTGCCTGGAGAATCCCAGGGATGGGGGAGCCTGGTGGGCTGCTGTCTATGGGGTCACACAGAGTCAGACACGACTGAAGTGACTTAGCAGCAGCATACATATATCTCTTCCCCCTTAAGCCTCCCCTTCAGTCCCCCTCATTCCAGTCCCAGCCCGCTGGGTCATCATAGAGCTCTGAGCTGAGCCCCCTGTGCTATAGGGCAGCTCCCCACTAGCTATCTGTTTTAAACTTGGTAGTGTATATATGGGAGAAGGCAATGGCACCCCACTCTAGTACTCTTGCCTGGAAAATCCTGTGGACGGAGGAGCCTGGTAGGCTGCAGTCCACCGGGTTGCAAAGAGTCGGACACGACTGAGCGACTTCACTTTCACTTTTCACTTTCCTGCATTGGAGGAGGAAATGGCAACCCACTCCCGTGTTCTTGCCTGGAGAATCCCGGGGGCGGTGGAGCCTGGTGGGCTGCCGTCTATGGGGTCGCACAGGATCGGACACGACTAAAGTGACTTAGCAGCAGCAGCAGCAGCAGTAATGTATATATGCCAATTACAACCTCCCAGTTCATTCCTCACTCCCAGGTCTGCACATCCATTCTCTATGTCTTCGTCTCTATTCTTGTCCTGGAGGTTCATCTGCACCGTTTTTCTAGATTCCATATGTATATATATATACACACACACACACATTAATACATGACATTGATACAGTAGATTTTTAACACTACCTTCTTTCTTTTAACATCCACTATAGCAGAAAAAAAAAAAATTTTCCTACCCCCAAAATGAAAGCACATGCACAAAAATTTATCCTTAAGCCTCCCCTTCAGTCCCCCTCATTCCAGTCCCAGCCCGCTGGGTCATCATAGAGCTCTGAGCTGAGCCCCCTGTGCTATAGGGCAGCTCCCCACTAGCTATCTGTTTTAAACTTGGTAGTGTATATATGGGAGAAGGCAATGGCACCCCACTCTAGTACTCTTGCCTGGAAAATCCTGTGGACGGAGGAGCCTGGTAGGCTGCAGTCCACCGGGTTGCAAAGAGTCGGACACGACTGAGCGACTTCACTTTCACTTTTCACTTTCCTGCATTGGAGGAGGAAATGGCAACCCACTCCCGTGTTCTTGCCTGGAGAATCCCGGGGGCGGTGGAGCCTGGTGGGCTGCCGTCTATGGGGTCGCACAGGATCGGACACGACTAAAGTGACTTAGCAGCAGCAGCAGCAGCAGTAATGTATATATGCCAATTACAACCTCCCAGTTCATTCCTCACTCCCAGGTCTGCACATCCATTCTCTATGTCTTCGTCTCTATTCTTGTCCTGGAGGTTCATCTGCACCGTTTTTCTAGATTCCATATGTATATATATATACACACACACACACATTAATACATGACATTGATACAGTAGATTTTTAACACTACCTTCTTTCTCTTAACATCCACTATAGCAGAAAAAAAAAAAATTTTCCTACCCCCAAAATGAAAGCACATGCACAAAAATTTAGAGTCATCTTAGATCATATACTTATAATCATGATACCATGTAGTGGCTAGCCTGTGTTTTCTAAAAATAAATTTGATGCCTAACTCAGCACAGGAGCACTGGAGACTGGATCAATTTCTCTTTCTGACACCTCTACTCAAACAGTCCATGGAAAAGAGGTTCACAGATTTAACCAGAAAGTAGAAAACACAACTGGACTGTAATGAAGCAAGATGAAAACTGAAACCCTACCCCTAACCAGCGAGGTTCCTGCTGGATTCAGGGTTGTACACTTTATCAACAAACCACTTTCTTAATTGCACCCATCGTCGGACACTGGCTTATTTTCCCTTTTTCAATATGGTGCCTGTGAGGTGGCAACACTGGACCCTGTGTGTGTGTTTTCATCCAATCTGTTGGTGACGTAAGCGAGGAAAGCATTTGTTCTGTCTTTTCCAAATACAAATATCATGGTCTCTTTTCCTTTGCTTCCCTCCTGGAGTCCTGGGCGCCCCCCTTCCAGGTCTCCCTTTGTTTATGCTAATGTAATAAACTGTCCCCAGGGAGTTCTGGCTAAACATAGTATGAATTAGTCAGCAACATAATCAATTATTTTACTAGCAAGAATGGCTTTGTTTATTTAATCTTTTAAAAAACAATCATTTCTAGAAAGGCATTTCATATTTCACTTATTTTGACAGCATCAGGAAACTCCATTGGTAATCAGAAACATGTTATATTACACAGACATGCATACAGGCAACAGCCAAGATCTGTCAGCTGGATTGACTTTTATAGCATAAAGCTGTAAAAACATTTTATAGGAGGAAAATCCTAGAGCAGCAGGGCACGCACAGACTGAGGGACAAAGCTCAACCCAGATGAATCCATGACGGAATTGGGCATTAAATACCGAATTGCATTTTAATACACCATTTTTATAGGACGGGCGTACTTGGATATGAAACGCTAATGATAGGAAAGAGTATTAAGGATTAATGAATATATAGAAAAGATAAAGAGTCATGGATTCTGAATCACTAAGTGTATTGGTTGATTTATTTTGACAGGTGCAGTTTAGTTTTAATGATTTCAAATAACACTTCTTAGTAGGGTACTAAAAATCCTGCTGGGTGTGTGTATGCTCATGGTAATAAAATCTTGGTAATATGAGTTCCACTGTAAGCCTTAGCAGTTAAATCTTCATTAAGAGTAAGTTCCTCTGCAGGTTTGTATGTCAGTGAAGTGAAATTATGCAGATCTCTTCTACTTTATGATGTGATTTTTTGTATCATTGTTATTTATATTTAGTTCAGAATATGACTCCTTTTTGAAGAGTGAGAATTTATCTCTTGGATAATCATTCAATTCAAGTCTTTACATGATTTCAATGCATCATTTCATTTTCTGCCTCAGTTTCCCAAGGATGCAAAATAGGTAACTTCCTGGTGAGAGAATTAATTACTATCTCATAAAGAATTTTAAGGTTTTTGTATGAAAGAACTCTTCATGAAGACAAATATGAAGCTATATGCCATAAAAGAGCAAAGACCATAGATTTCAAACACTGTGGAAGTTACTGAAGAATAAAAAATACCAGATATAATTATCTTCAGAAAGACATCTATCATCAGGCAGACTATAATACAGTTATGAAGAATATATTAAGAAGGAGTTTGATGAAGCCTTCGGGGAATTAAGCACCATGTCATTGGCAAGACTGCTAAGACTCACATTGTACAAACACTAAATCAAATATCATCCAGAAGGCTGAATAAAATGAGAGTGGTCAAATTATAGCCTAAATGTAAGACTTCTACTAATCCCGACAAATCTATCAATGACTCAGTTTTTCCTTGTGTCGACATATCATGATTGATGCCTCATTATTGACTCAGAAAAGCCTTTCCATCCTTGCTTATAGACCTGAAGAGCAGGATAATCGAGGGCTGTAGGTTGAATTTCTCTATCACTCTTTCGTCCCTGGTCTCCCTGCCTTGAGTTTCAAGGGATAAGAGAATATTCCATGTATGGTTGTCTCTGTAAAGTGAAAGTGTTCAGTCACTCAGTTATGTCTGACTCTTTGTGACCCCATGGATTGTAGCCCACCAGGTCCTATGTCCATGGAATTCTCCAGGCAAGAATACTGGAGTATCATTCTCTTCTCCCAGGCATCTTCCCAACCCAGGGATAGAACCTGGGTCTCCTGCACTGCTGGTGGATTCTTTACCATCTGAGCCACTAGGGAAGTCCTATGGTTGTCTCCATAACTTCAGTTTAAATAGAACTTCTGTCTCATCACTTTGTACTTGATAATTCTCCCTCAAAAAACTGCTTGACTTTTTTTTTCAATATACAGTCCATTTTGTGCGGACAGCATCCAACATTTGCGAAGTATTGGGAAACACTATGCTTTATTTTGTCAGGGACAAATAACAGATGCCCAAAGAGTCTTTCTGAAGAACTTGAGAGTTTGGCTCCAGGATGATTCCAGCTCTGATGGTAATTTCCTACACGACATCCACCATCCTCTGCAAAAAGACATGCATGGTAAACCACCAGGAGATGGCAGACTGGCGGGACCATGGGTTCCTGGAAGTGTCTCTGGTCTTGAACTTTTTCCCAGTAGTGCTGATCCTTTCCTAAAATCCAGAGGCCATCAGGAATTTCCAAATAATAAGTCATTTGACGGAGGGAAAAAAAGTTTCTTTGGAATAAACCCCAGAAAAGGATCATCATTTTCAGAAGCTTGAAACTCTGACTTCCCTGGAGGTCCAGCGGTTAAGAATCTGCCTTCCAATGCAGGGAACAAGGGTTCCCTCCCTGGTCCAGAAAGATCCCACATGCCTCAGGGCAACTAGGCCCACGTGCCACAACAAAGACTCAGCAGAACCAAAACGAAAAATGATAGTAATAATGCATAAAATAAATAAAAATAACTCACAGTTCTTTGCTTTTTTTTAAAGAATCTTGAAACTCACAGTTGATTTAAGAGGTAAACGTGGACTGAACAGTCAGCATGACCATGTACACAGAACACTTACTATGTTGCTAGATTCGCTGCTGCTGCTGCTGCTGTTTAATTTCTAAGATGTGTCCAAGTCTTTGGGACCCCATGGACTGTAGTTTGCCAGGCTCCTCTGTCCATGGGATTCTTCAGACAAGAATACTGGAATGGGTTGCCATTTCCCTCTCCAGGGGATCTTCCTTCGCCAAGGATCACAGTAAAAGCCAAAACTATTCCACAGGAATCTTTCCTACAGAAGGAAATGTGCTGAGAAAAGAGATGGGTAACAACCTATTATGTGATGTAATAATCCAACCAAACTCTCTTACACAGTCTGGATGTGAATTCAGGAGACTAGAGCTAGGTATTATTACAGATGGAATGTGTGTGTCTCCCCCAAGTCCACAGGTTGAAATTCTCCCCAAAGGGGATGGGGCCTTTGGGGAGTGAGTAGGTCCTGAGGGTGGAGTTTCACTGGGTTTAGTTCCTGCTCACTCTGGGCCGAGTGAGGACTCAGAGACGGTGGCTGTCATCAACAAGACACAAATTTGGCCCTCATCAGACCCTCATCTTGGACTTGGAGGCTCCAGAAATAATTGTCCAGAAATGCGTGCTTAAGCTGCCCATTTTGTGGTATTTTTGTTTTAACAGCCTGAACAAAGACAGATGTGGACCATTGTTCTTCTGTTCAGCTTTGGGAAAAACTAACAGGTGCCACATTTTTCAGATGAACTGTTGTCCCTAATTACGTATGTCTAAGCATTCAGGGAGCTCCTTCAGTTTTCAATCTGCTTCTAAATTCTAATTAATAATGAACCCTTCCCAAGAAGTTAGAACCCCTCCCAAGAAGTTAGAATTGGGACCAACCATGTTTAAATAACCTATAATTGCTTTGTCTCTCCCATGGATGAAAACACAAATGGTTCTTTCTTCCAAAAGGAAAAGAAAATGAAATTCTAGTACATACCTAGCAGATTTGATACTGCTTGGGAAATCAATTGGGTAATGGAAATGATGGATAATCACAGAGTACAGCTAAGACATAGCATTTTTAGAACGTGGTTACATTTAAAATATGACGGTAATTATCATATCATGGAAAAGACAGCCTAAAATTTTTTATTTTTTATGCTGCTAAGTTGCGTCAGTCGTGTCCGACTCTGTGCAACCCCATAGACAGCAGCCCATCAGGCTCCACCGTCCCTGGGATTCTCCAGGCAGGAACACTGGAGTGGGTTGTCATTTCCTCCTCCAATGCATGAAAGTGAAAAGTGAAAGTGAAGTCACTCATAGTTGCTCCTAAAGACTGAGGGGAAAAAAAAAAATTAATGTTGGGAAAACTGCCCTCACTAAGAAAATATATTTAACCCAAGACATTTTATCCCATTTGTATAGATGAGAATGGCCAACAGTATATTGATTATTGAGTTCAACTAGTTATGGAAGAGTTGAAGTTACTTCCTATTTCAATATCACCTCTAATTCCCACTTATAACCACAGAAATAGTATACAGAGTGGTCAGTTTAGAACTCAATGAGTAAAACATTTTTTCTAAGTCCCTTTATTTATTTTTTAAGCATTTATTTATTTATTTAGCTGTGCCAGATCTTTGACCTTAGTGGCAGCATGTGGGATCCAACCCGGGCCCCCTGCACTGGGAGCAAGGAGTCTACGCCACTGGACCACTAGGGCAGTCCCCATAAGTGCCTTTATATTTTTCCACTTGCATTTTAATCTTGTTTATGTTAAACATGAGCCATGTGAGCTTGGCTCCTTCATTCAGTGTTTTCATCTGTCAAATAATGGAATTAAACTAAATCAGTGTACCTCACGCTTTATTGGTGCATTTGAACCACCTTGGTAAAATGCAGATTTGCATTCAGGACGTTTCTGGGCTAGGATCTTGAGCATCTACAGCTACAAAGTAATGCCAGGGATGCTGGTCCAGGGACCGTGTTTTGAGTAAAGATGGTGCTTCATGCCTCTCCTTTCATCTTTGTTTTTCATTAGATAACCCAAGGTTTCCTGTTCTCGTCATCAGGTTGCTTGAGTTGTCTACTGAGTTTAGGACGCTCAGTAACTTGATCACTCTCAGCATCCTGAAATAAAAGGTCCACCTTACGTTTTACTGTTGATTATTTACAGTGTCTTTTTTCATTTTCCACCAAATACTGGATGTGATCAAGTTTTAAGAAAAATCACAAGTTGGCGAAAGACTAAATTCAGCTCCCCTGAGTGTAAGACCACAGAGCCTAGCACTGATACGAGGCCTTCGCTCGCCAATCACTTTCCCTTTGATTCCTTTCAATGTTCTTTGAAAACTCAGTGACCACCCCTTTACATTCATCACCTTTCCTTTCAGTTTCTGTCGCCTGTAAAAGAGACATCTCCTACTCTTACAGGTGAGGGAGCGTGGTCTAGCTAGAGCCAGTGACAGAGATTCAGGGCTCCCAGCTCCATCCTGATGTGAAGATACTTATTTTAGGCATAACAACAAACTACAACCTTAAGTGCCTTTTTGAATCACCAGTTTATTTCTATTTGTCTCCAATAAAATACTTTAAGAGGCTTAGGTGAAGAGTACTGGCTTACGAACATAAGCGACACCTCCCCAGAGCCTAGGGGACCATCTTGGGTGAGTTATTTACTCTTTGTATCCCTTGTTTTCCTTATCTGTAAAATAGGCTAAAGTTTTCCTAGGATTGTTAAGAAGATGAAGTGAGTTAATACCTGTTAAGTGCTTAGAACGATACTTGGCACATCGTGAGTCCCATGGAAGCATTTGTCAGTGCTGCTCAAATCTTGTTTCAGACCATATGCATTCATTTATTTATTGAAGGTAGCCTGAAGCATGCTGCAGCGCTTAGTGGCTGTGAGACTGCTATCTGTTCACTAAAACAAAACTGAAACCTACTAAATAAAATATGAAAGTATCAGAAATGGAGACTCAACTTTAGTTGTCACCGACTGTCACCGGCAGTTTACAAATATAATGATGGGTTTTTAAAAATCCATCTATCTTTCAGTTCAGTTCAGTTCAATTGCTCAGTTGTGTCTGACTCTTTGCAACCTCATGGACTGCAGCATGCCAAGCCTCCCCGTCTATCACTAACTCCCAGAGCCTGCTCAAATTCATGTCCATTATATCGGTGATGCCATCCAACGATCTCATCCTCTGTCAGTCCCTTCTCTTCCCTCCTTCAGTCTTTCGCAGCATCAGGATCTTTTCCAATGAGTCAGTTCTTCACATTAGGTGGCTGAATTATTGGAGTTTAACTCCCAGAGCCTGCTCAAATTCATGTCCATTATATCGGTGATGCCATCCAACGATCTCATCCTCTGTCAGTCCCTTCTCTTCCCTCCTTCAGTCTTTCGCAGCATCAGGATCTTTTCCAATGAGTCAGTTCTTCACATTAGGTGGCTGAATTATTGGAGTTTCCACTTCAACATCAGTCCTTCCAATGAACATTCAGAGCTGATTTCCTTCAGGATTGACAGCCTGGATCTCCTTGCAATCCAAGGGACTCTCAAGAGTCTTTTCCAACACCACAGTTCAAAACCATCAATTCTTTTGTGCTCAGTTTTCTTTACGGTCCAACTCTCACATCCGTACATGACTACTGGAAAAACCATAGCTTTGACTAGATGGACCTTTGTTGGCAGAGTAATGTATCTGCTTTTTAATATGCTGTCTAGGTTGGTCGTAGCTTTTCTTCCAAGGAGCAAGCGTCTTTTAATTTCATGGCTGCTCTCACCATCCAGGAATTTTGAAGCCCCTGATAACAAAGTCTGTCACCGTTTCCATTGTTTCCCCATCTATTTGCGATGAAGTGATGGGACCGGATGCCATGATCTTGGTTTTCTGAATGTTGAGTTTTAAGTCAACGTCTTTACTCTCTCACTTTCAATAAGAAGCTGTTTAGTTTTTCTTTGCTTTCTGCCATAAGGGTGATGTCCTCTGTGTATCTGAGGTTATTGATATTTCTCCTGGCAATCTTGATTCCAACTTGTGCTTCATCAAGCCCAGCATTTCTCATTATGTACTCTACATATATCTTTAGGGATTAATAATAATGTGCTATGATAAAAGACTATGAAGAAACATCAGAACAGCAAACTGGAATCAGGGGGCTTCCCTGGCGGTCCAGTGGCTGAGACACTGAGCTCTTAATGCAGGGGGCCCAGGTTTGAGGCTTGGTCAGGGAACTAGAGCCCATGTGCTGCAACTTAACACCTGGTGCAGCCAAATAAATATATTAAAAAAAAAAAGAACGTCTAAGACTCACTATACTTATAGACAAAAAAAGAAAACTGGAATCAAATGGGCCATATACCATATCCAGGGGTTCCTATCCTACGTGGCCCCAGGAGTATAAGTCAGTACCTGGCTAAGGATCAGCCAGTTGTGGCAATGTCTCTGGGCCGGTGTCATTGATGCTGAGATGTCTCAGGGCAATTCTAAGGCTGTCCCTTGCAGAATTTCCCCCATTCTTGGTGGGGGTGGTGGTGGCAGCCTTTGCTCTGTTAAGGCTGTCAACTGATCAGAGGAGGCCTATTCACATGATAAGGATAACTTGCATTACTCCAAATCCACCGATTCCTATGTTCATCCGATGCAGAAAAACACCTTCACAAAAACATCCAGAATAATGTTTCATCAAATATCTGGGCACTGTGGACCAGCCAAGACAACACACAACATTAACTGTCATACCGCCAACCCCCAACTTCAATATACTCACACTTTTCAAGAGGGAAGAAAGATGAGGTGTGCAGTCATTGCAATGTTGGTACTATTTGTTTACTCCCTGATGGTCCCCTCAAGCTGGGGGTCTCAGGCTCTAGTTTTTTTCATAACTGCATCTGCAAATGAATGTGTATATTTTTCTGGTATGAACAATAAAGTTCACCATTCCCCCCCCCCCCCGCACTCCCC
>SJYX01000716.1:89245-139364 GCA_006410675.1 Oreotragus oreotragus | reverse complement strand
GGGTCTCCTGCATTGCAGGCTGATTCTTTAGCAATTGAGCTATCAGGGAAGCCCAGGAGCATCAAGCAATACACAAAAACATACTTCACACGTAAAGACACACAGAAATAAGAGAAACAGAAAACAATAAAACACTGAAGGGAGATGCGAAGTACCAAAAATTGATGGGAGAGTTACCATTTTTAAATAGGGTGTTTAGAGTTGGCTTCCCTGAAAAATAAGACATTTGAGCATGGATATAAAGGAAGGAGAAAGAATGAGTCATAGAGACAGCAAATTTAGACAGTGTAGAAAAAAATCCTTAAAAGAACCCAGAAATACACTAACATGTAAACAATAACTTATGTACTCACAGTGGAGATTTATTTCACTTACCGGAGGATTGATTTCATACAACTCTTTATTCTTGGCAATCGTGTCATTTATCTTCTTCTGCATATGAGATATATGCTGCTCGTATGAGCCATCATTAGGAGTCTTTCCAGCAATCTGAATACCACCAGGCGTTGGTAAAGCTGCTAAATACACACCGGTGGCCGACTGGTAAAAATAATGGGGGAATAATGAGAAAAAAAAATCTAAGTCATAACAGTCCCTCAGTATTCATACTCAGAAATATGGTCCTTGTCCTGTAGGAAAAAGACAGTCAGCACCAGTGCTTCCACAGGACATATGTACAAGAACACAGCACACAGAACTGGTAGCAGAGGGGCTGGTTACTTCCAGCGAGAGCCCTGGGTAGGCCAGACACAGTAGTGAAAGGACATTCTCCCTGGCTCTGCAAACTCAACTGGACTTTAAAGTTTTTCCTCATGACTGTACAAAATAACGTGCACAGAAAAAAACAGCTCAGGAAAATATGAGTGAAAATTGTAATAAAGTATTTCATGAACAAGTGGTTTATCTTTAAAGTGGCAAAAGTAAAAAGGAAACTTACACAAAGCAAGTAAAGAAAATGAAGTTCAGAAAGGAAAGGAAGCTTACTCAAGATCACATCAATAAATGTGGAGAAGAGATGTGAATGCGTTTCAAACTCTTAAAACCAAGAACTTTCCACGATATCATCCTAACTTCATAATCACCAAGAAAGAAAACCTGATACAGATTTATTTTAAATATTTAATTAAATAAAATTCTGACTTTGTAACAGTACTGCATGTCATTAGTACTGAAAATCTATTAGGGGAAATACAAAACAAGATAAAACACACACACATATGTGCTTTATGTTTAAATATGTTTCTGTAAAGAAAGAAAGCAAAAAATATATATAAAAGTTCACACAGCAAATTGTTAACATCAAAGGAGTAGAATGGAGAAAAGAGAATACAATTCTTTTAACTCTGGATAGTTGCATAAATTGTAAGAGTAGTTGTTGTTACTGAAATTTTTTAGCGACTGCCAATTTTGTTAAAGTCCATCCTGGAAAGCGTGTGGTGCTCTATGAAGTCTGGTCCCTAGAAGCTCTTTCTCCAGGTTTGTTCACATGTCCATGACTGGACCCATAACCCCGTCTCTGATGCTCGAACTTAGAATGCCCTCCACACCATATGAAGCCTTAAAGCACCATCTCTTAACACTTTCTTAACTGCATTCACTAATGAGGCAACAACCCAGCATGGCTGAGAACACAAACTCTGGAACTAGACAGGCCTGCATTTGAAACTGAGTTCTGGTATGTGCAACCATATCACTTTGGACAAGTCTCAATCGATTATGGCATCTGTCTTCTCTTGTAAAGTTAAGATAATGTCCATTCCTCTCAGAGCAGTGCAGTGCCACATACCCAGGAGACACTCATCAGAGGTGACCTATTGTGAAAGTTACTCTTGGGACCTTGAGATTCAGGTGTACAGACTAAAAAGGTCTCCAACAGTTACAATGAGTGTCCCTAGTGATCAAGAAGAAAAGATCAGTAAGAATCAGAAAAGGCAGTATTTGAGGCAGGAATGTTAACAATGCTGAGAAGAAAAAACCCTGTGCTAGCAGTGTATAAACAATAATCAAGTCCAGACAATGGTGGCCAACTTACAAAATAAGGTCTACACGGTAATTCTTAGAAATGTGACCATAAGAATTATAATCTGAATACAAAAATAGAATAACATAAATATAAATTTATATAATAGTTTATTAATTTAATTTCAAATAATAATTTCATAAAGAAATATAAAAGTATCTGAAAGTCTATCACTGGATTTTTTTCTTCTTATCATGTCCCTAGCCTTTAGAAGTCTAAATGCCCATTTTCCCCTCTGCTGGAAAAGTAGAATCAAGTCTCAAATAATGCCTTTTTAATTATATCCTCTAGTATTATAGATGTAGGACAGTACTGTATCATACCTCTGTGAATGTAAAATATCTTGTACCTGCTTTATGATATGTAGTAGTGACCGTGCTTTATCAGATCTGTTTTTAATGACGTTATTCTAGAATGTTTTCTTTCCAGATGATGATTGAGAAACGTAATTAAAAAAAAAAAAATGGTGCCAGGTACTACAATAGTAACAGAACTTTGCTGTTTTCTGAGGTTTTGTTTTTTTACTTTTTTTTTTTTTTTAATGGAGTGTGCTGGATGTCTCTATAATTTTGTTCAGATGACTGCAGAACTTGGAAAAGCTGTTGCTGCTATTGATGCATAACATACTGCTATTGGTCTTTTTATATAAATAAATAAATAAATAAATAAACATTAAAAAAAAAGAAGTCTTAATGCCCATTTTTTTAGCTAAGTCTTCTTAAAAGACTCTTTGAATCACATAAAACAGAATCTACAACTACATGAATCACAAAACAAAAACAAACGTCTTAAAACTTACCGCTAAGCCCATCAACATGTTTTCGCCCACTGTGATCTGAATTCTCAGTCCAAATAAAGCATTCATTGCTTTGAGTTTTAGTTTATTCATTAGCTGAGTATGCACTTCATATTCCATAAATGGCAGGAGATTACTGATGGCTGTGGCATTTGCTTCTGCCTGTGCCTTCTTTTTTAAGCGACACAACCTATTAAGGAAAATAATGTAGTCAGTGGACAGTGTTCCTGATACCATCTTAAGCAATATTCAATTTTTAAAACTTCCTAAAAATGTGCTTGATGAAAAACATTTACTTGCTCCAGATGGGCTTATTATGTTTTATCAATAATCCTTTCTGCCATTTTTTCACTGTATACACTTTTGCTAATAGTCCCATTTTGATAAACAAAAGGAAAAAAAAATCTCAAAATCTCCAGAAATAAAACAAGTAGTAATCAAAATCATCAGAGAATATAATTTTAAATCTTAGGTTTCATAACTCCACATGATCATATAATGGGTGGACAATAGAGGGAAAAAAAGTTAATTTAATCATTAAAATAATATAAAACTTGAGTATCTACCATGTGCCAGGCACTGTTCTAGGTGGTGAGCAATGAATAAAACACAGAGACCCTGCTCTTGACCATATTCCAGGGGAGGAGTAATAAAAAAGGCAAAGAAACAAAGCAACTGCAGACAACGCTTAAGAATCAGGTGTGTGCAGAAAATAAACCAGGTGAAGAAAGAATAACTGGACAGAAGGCCTCAGAGCAGAGATAACACCTGAGCCAGGATCTTAAAGACAAGATGGAATTGGGACTGCTGGAAAAAGACAATGATGGAATGAAGTTGGCATATTACAAGAACCAAAAGGAGACCACTGTAGCTCCAGTGAAGTGAGCAAGGGTGAGGGCAGCACAGAGGAGGATGCAGTTAAGCATGGTCATGAATATGTCAGCATTGGTCATGGTGAGGAGTTTGATTTTATTCTACCAGCAATGGGAACGCCAGATAGATTTTAAGAAGTAACACGATCTAATGTATATTTTAGGACATCATTTATACTGCTAAGCAGAGAATGGTGCAAAGAGAACTGATGTGGGAATGGTGAACAAAAGCTACTTAGGTGACAGACAACAAAAGCTTGGACTAAAAAGTTGACTGAAAAGATGAAGAGTAGATCCCCAAATTGGTAAGCGAGGCTGCTCTGGCCAGTAGTTTTCAAATGCAGGTTTGCATCAGAACCACCTGGAGGGCTTGTTAAAAAACAGTTGCTGGCCTCCATCCCTAGGGTTTCCGAGTCAACGGTTCTGGCACAGAGCCTCAATTTGCATTTCTATACATTCCCCCAGGATGGTGATGCTATTGGTCTAAGGGCCATACTCTGAGAACTGTTGAAGAAGATTACCTAAAACAAGAAAAAAAAAAAACTGGGTAAACTACGTACTTTAAAAAATCTTCCTAAAAGCATCACAGGACCAGTCAAGGGGCAATATAGGGTATAAATATAAGTGGGTAGCATAAGGAAGTTCTTTTGTGGTGGTGAACAGCTGTGTATCTTGACTATGACGGTGGTTTACACAATCAATTTGTTGGATAAAACTGCATAGACATATATATACACACACAAATACTTAAATGAATTCAAGTATTAAAAATGTAAAACTGATTCAGGTCTGGAGCATAGTTAAAACCATTATAACAGTGTCAATATCCTAGCTGATACCCTACTACAGCTGTGTAAGATGTCACCAATCGGGGAAGCTAGGTGAAGGGCACACAGGGCAAGTAAAACACAATGAACAATAACCAGCAGAAACAACAGAAAAAAATGTTTTAGATATTAAAATCATCAGTTACAGAATTATACATAGACTATAGTAAGTGGTATCAGATTTGAAAAAGAATAAAATAAAACTTCTGGAAATAAAAAATCCAAAATTTTAAACCCAATTATTAGGCATAACAGCATATTAAAGACAGCTAAAGATAAAACTAAAGAACTGAAAGATAAGAAAATATCCAAAATATAAAGAAATAAAAAGATTAAAAATATAGATAGAAGAGGCGGTCAGAAAGTCTCACATACTTTAACTGGAATATCAAGACAAGAGAACAGATGAGTCACAGAACTAACCTAAAATTTTTTAAAACACATGAAAGATACCATTCTATAAATTCAAGATGTCCAAGGTATAACAATTAGGATAAAGAGAACTCTATACCTAACACTCTACAGGGAAACTGAAGAAAACTGAAGACAAATAAAATAGCTTGCACACAGCCTGAGGGAAAAAAAATAGACAAACTTCAAAAGAAGAACAGTTAGTCTAATAGGTTTTTCTCAACAGTTGCAATGAAGGCCAGAAGGCAATGGAAGAGTATCTTCAATGTGCTTAAAGAAATGTGCTAGCCAAAGATACTGTTTCAAGATAAGGCGAGGTGAGGTGAAGTCGCTCAGTCGTGTCCGACTCTTTGCGACCCCGTGGACTGTAACCTAGTAGGCTTCTCCGTCCATGGGATTCTCCAGGCAAGAATACTGGAGTGGATTGCCATTTCCTTCTCCAGGGGATCTTTCCGACTCAAGGATCGAACCCGGGTCTCCCGCATTGGAGGCAGACGCTTTAACCTCTGAGCCACCAGGGAAGTTTCAAGATAAAGTAGGCTCATTTTCAGACACGTAAAAATAGTTCACCATCAATAGATCCGTCAAAAAAAATACTCAAGGAGATAACTCAGGTGAAAGAAAAACAATTCTAAACAGAAGGTCTAAGATGCAAGAGGGAATGAAAGCAAAAAGGAAATAGATTAGAAACATATTTTAGAAGAAAATGTAACATGTTTTTGAAATAACTCTGATGTGAGGAGGTTAGGAAAGAAAACAATGTCTAAGAATACAATATTTGCAATGAAGAACTGAACAGGGCAAGTATCACTTATGAAAACAGGAAAGACCAATATGAAAGAAATGGATAAAATCAGCAGTTCAATATGTAACAAGTATTAGATGCTTACGAAAGTGGGGTGTAAAGTAGACAGCAAAATATATGGGTCTGAAGCTCAGAAGAAAGTTCTGAACTAGAGCTATAAATTTAGGAGTCCTAGAGTTACAGACAGAAGACAGATATATAGGAGTTGACTTCAACTAGCGAGAGAGCGTTGAGAAGAGGGTCTGAACTCATGGCTCTCAAGGAATAAGAAATGAGGAGGAATGAAGACTATATATAAAGGTAGGAAAAAAGAGGACGTGTGGCATTGTGAAGTCATGAATTTCAAGGAGAAAATGATCAGCTGTGTGATTATTGCTGAGACCTTAAGTAAAATGAGGACAGAAATGCTCCATGGATTTGGCAGCCTGGCAGTTGTTAGTGACCTAGATAGCTGCAGCTGTTTCCTGTGTGCCTTCCTATTTCCTATTCCAGCACACTTTAAAGAGAACTCTTAACAGCTAACTGAAATTGTTTAAAAAAAACAAAACAAAACAAAAAACCACACAGCACCATTCTTAAAAAGAACAAAAAGTCAACTTCCAAAATGTATCAGATATTTAACGTCATTAAACCATACTGAGTCACATCCCTCACCTGTGACAGGTTAGTTAATAATCTTCATAATAATAACTATTTGTACCGACTTTCAATGTTTAAGACTGTTTTTGCATACAAGTTTATCTGAGTCTCATAAAGAGGATTATTTTTCCTTCCAATTTTCCATACAGTAAAATCATATGGATCATATATGTCTATTTGACTTCATACTCTATATTCCTTCAGGGACCCCAAGTACTGTCTTCACAAACATACCTCGCTTGAATGAGACAACCTTTTCCAATAACTGCTGCATCCACTGGGAGGTCTATGGTTGTGAAGAGAACATCAGGAACTTTTTGTTTCCTGCAGTTATTGCAGTATGTGAGATGAGCTGGAAACGGCATATTCAGTTCATCATACGGTATATGGCAAAATCCACAGCCTGCAGGCAAATTTTCTTCTAGCCTATGTGGATACATTAAGGGGAAAAAAGGCATTCTTGAAAATTCTATGCATTTTTCCAAAAACAAGTATTAACTATCCAGTACTTGTGTACAAATTATATCATAATGTTGACCATAATAGGTACCACTATGATTGATAAGAAATAAACAGAAAATCAGAACCACACACTCTGTTATGGAAGAAGAGTCTTATACAAATAGAAAGGCATTTTCTATCAATTATGTTTTTTTTTAATTTTTTAATTGAAGGATAATTGTTTTACAGAATTTTGTTGTTTTCTGTCAAACCTCAACATGAATCAGCCATTGGTATACATATATCCCTTCCTTCAATTCTTATGTTTGATGACCTGACAAAAACCACTATTATTCCAATGGTTCTCCTTTAGGATATAACATAAAAATGAATGGTTGATGTATGACAGAAATCAAACCAGTATTACAAACCAATCATCAATCAATTAAAAATTAAATATTTTTTAAAATGGCTAGATAATAAGAGTGATATGCTTTTATTATCTGAAAAGATAATACACATAAAATCAGAAAATAATTCCTAAGGGAAAAAACTTAACCAATTTGAAAAAAAGCTACGGTTAGAAACAAATGTATTTAAGAGGGAAAAAAAGTCAAAGCTAGGCACAAAGTTTCTAATTTCTAATGTCTGTTGTAGCCTTTCAGAGAAACCAAAACACCTGTGTTTCAGAAATGAACATCCATCATACATGAACCACAAACAACCCACAACCTTCCCATTCATTGTAAAATGTCTACTGTAATAGGCTGTTTATGAAATTACTTTAGAATGATTAAGTCTTTTTTCAGTCATTAAATCTGAAGAAAACAGGAGAATAGGAAGGGAAGAGAGAAACTCCATGGAGAACAGCAGGATTTCACACAGTCACATCCATGGCTCTGAAAAGATGTGGGTTCTCAATTCTGTTTCATCTAAAAGTTTACAAGTTACTATATCTCCCAGGAATCAGGCTTTGCATAGATTCTTTGTATACATTATTTTACAGAATTTTCTCAGTAAGCCTCTAAATTAAATTAAGTTTCTCCTGGATATTATTCTTTTACTGTTGGGATGGCATTCTGGCTTATTAGAAGTAACAGGGGAAACAGATACGAGCAGAGCTGTGAGCCTGAGCAAGTCATTTAACCTGAGAGAGTCACCTCTATAAAACTGGAACAACAGTATCTACTCAGAAAGGTTCTATTTTGTTTAAAGATTAAGTAAGAAAACTATAGCTACATGAACACCCCCTTCAATAGGACGCCAAGCACAGGGAAACAAAACCTAGTTTCACTTGGCCTGAAACCCAGCTGAGATGCTAAGTAACTTGCTCAGTCACAAAAAGTACTAAGTAGCAGACATCAGATTTTAACATCAGTTTGTTTGAATCCAAAGCCCATGTGGTACAAGGGGGACACAGAAAGATGAAAATTGGGACAATTTTTAACCAAATAACTCCCAGAAATTTGAACACAGGTGGTGTAACATCACACAACATGAATAAAAGTGCTAAAATGTTCAGTTCACTTCAGTCCCTCAGTTGTGTCTCTTTGCAACCCCATGGACTGCATGACATGAGGCTTCCCAGTCCATCACCAACTGCCAGAGCTTGCTCAAACTCCTGTCCATCAAGTTGGTGATGCCATCCAACCATCTCATCCTCTGTTGTTCCCTTCTCCTCATGCCTTCAATCTTTCCTAGCATCAGAGTCTTTTCCAAAGAGTCAGTTATTGGAGCTTCAGCTTTAGCATCAGTCCTTCTAATGAATATTCAGGTTTGATTTTCTTTAGGATTGACTGGTTTGATCTCCTTACTGTACAAGGAAATATCAAGAGTCTTCTCCAACAGCACAGTTTAAAAGCATC
Source organism: Oreotragus oreotragus (assembly GCA_006410675.1). NCBI lineage: Eukaryota > Metazoa > Chordata > Mammalia > Artiodactyla > Bovidae > Oreotragus > Oreotragus oreotragus. The sequence continues at coordinate 130,688 of SJYX01000716.1, read as the reverse complement.
AATTCTTTGGCATTCAGCTTCCTTTATGGTCCACCTCTCACATCCATACATGACTACTGGAAAAGCATGCTTTTGACTAGATGGACTTTAGTCAGCAAAGTAATGTCTCAGCTTTTTACTGTGTTGTCTAGGTTGGTCATAGCTTTTCTTCCAAGGAGCAAGCATTTTTTAATTTCATGGCGGCAGTCACCATCTGCAGTGATTTTGAGGCCCAAGAAAATAAAATCTCACTGTTTCTACTGTTTGCCCATCTATTTTCCATGAAGTGATGGGACCAGATGCCATGATCTTAGTTTTCTGAATGCTGAGTTTTAAGCCATTTTTTTCACTCTCCTCTTTCACTTCATCTAAAGAGGCTCTTTAGTTCCTCTTTACTTTCTGCCATAATGGTGGTGTCATCTGCATATCTGAGGTTACTGATATTTCTCCCGGCAATCTTGATTCAGCTTGTGCTTAACCCAGTCTGGCATTTTGCATGATGTACTCTGCATATAAGTTAAACAAGCAGGGTAACAATATATAGCCTTGATATACTCCTTTCTCTATTTGGAACTAGTCCAAAATCACTGCAGATGGTGACTGCAGCCATGAAGTTAAAAGACTCTTGTTCCTTGGAAGAAAAGTTATGACCAACCTAGATAGCATACTCAAAAGCAGAGACATTACTTGGCCGACTAAGGTCCGTCTAGTCAAGGCTATGGTTTTTCCTGTGGTCATGTATGGATGTGAGAGTTGGACTGTGAAGAAGGCTGAGTGCCGAAGAATTGATGTTTTTGAACTGTGGTGTTGGAGAAGACTCTTGAGAGTCCCTTGGACTGCAAGGAGATCCAACCAGTCCATTCTGAAGGAGATCAACCCTGGGATTTCTTTGGAAGGAATGATGCTAAAGCTGAAACTCCAGTACTTTGNAGGCTGAGTGCCGAAGAATTGACGTTTTTGAACTGTGGTGTTGGAGAAGACTCTTGAGAGTCCCTTGGACTGCAAGGAGATCCAACCAGTCCATTCTGAAGGAGATCAACCCTTGGATTTCTTTGGAAGGAATGATGCTAAAGCTGAAACTCCAGTACTTTGGCTGCCTCATGTGAAGAGTTGACTCATTGGAAAAGACTCTGATGCTGGGAGGGGTTGGGGGCAGGAGGAGAAGGGGACGAGATGGCAAGAGAATGTCAACATTTTAGGAATCAGCAAACTAAAATGGATTGTAATGGATGGATTTAACTCAGATGACCATTATGTTTACTACTGTGGGCAAGAATCCCGTAGAAGAAATGGAGTAGTCATCATAGTCAACAAAAAAGACTGAAATGCAGTACTTGGATGCAATCTCAAAAACAGCAGAATGATCTCTATTCATTTCCAAGGCAAATCATTCAATATCACAGTAATCTTAGAGTACTTGCATCCAAGTACTGCATTTCAGTCTTTTTTGTTGACTATGATGGCTACTCCATTTCTTCTAAAGGATTCTTGCACAATAGTAAATATAATGGTCATCTGAGCTAAATCCATCCATTACAATCCATTTTAGTTCTCTGATTCCTAAAATGTTGACATTCTCTTGCCATCTCCTGTTTGACCACTTCCAATTTGCCTTGATACATGGACCTAAGATTCCAGGTTCCTGTGCCATATTGCTTTTTACAGGATTGGACTTTGCTTCCATCACCAGTCACATCCACAACTGGGTGTTGTTTTTGCTTTGGTTCCATTTCTTCATTCTTTCCTGGAGTTAGTTCTCCACTCATCTCCAGTAGCATATTGGGCACCTACTGACCTGGGAAGGCCTGGCGTGCTTTGATTCATGGGGTCGCAGAGTCGGACACAACTGAGCAACTGAACTGAACTGTTGCTGGTTTCATGTCCAGTTCTAACTGTTGCTTCTTGACCTACATACAGACTTCTCAGGAGGCAGGTAAGGTTGTCTAGTATTTCCATCTCTTTAAGAATTTTCCACAATTTGTTGTAATCTACACAAAGGCTTTGGCGTAGTCAATGAAACAAGAGTTTTTCTGGAATTCTCTTGCTTTTTCTATGATCCAATGGATGTTGGCAATTTGGTCTCTGGTTCCTCTGCCTTTTCTAAATTCATCTTGAACATCTGGAAGTTCATGGTTCATGTAATGTTGAAACCTAGCTTGGAGAATTTTGAGCATTACTTTGCTAGTGCGTGAGATGAGTTCAATTGTGCAGTAGTTTGGGCATTCTTTGGCATTGCCTTTCTTTGGGATTGGAATGAAAACTGACCTTTTCCAGTCCTGTGGCCACTGCTGAGTTTTCTAAATTTGCTGGCATATTGAGTGCAGCACTTTCACAGGATCATCCTTTAGGATTTGAAATAGCTCAACTGGAATTCCATCACCTCCACTAGTTTTGTTCATAGTGATGCTTTCTAAGGCCCACTTGACTTCACATTCCAGGTTGTCTGGCTCTACGTGAGTGATCACACCATTGTGGTTATCCAGGTCATTAAGATCTTTTTTGTATAATTCTTCTGTGTATTCTTCTGTTAGGTCCATATCATTTCTGTCCTTTATTGTGCCCATCTTTGCATGAAATGTTTCCTTGGTGTCTCTAATTTTCTTAAAGCGATCTCTAGTCTTTCCCATTCTATTGTTTTCCTCTATTTCTTTGCACTGATCACTGAGGAAGGCTTTCTTATCTCTCCTTGCTATTTTTTGGACTTCTGCATTCAGATGGATATATCTTTCCTTTCCTCCTTTGCCCTTCACTTCTCTTGTTTGCTCAGCTATTTGTAAGGCTTCCTGGGACAACCATGTTGCCTTTTTGCATTTTGTGACCGGTGATGGACATAAAGCCTGATGCTATAAAGTACAATATTGTATAGAAAACATTCATAACNCAGATGGATATATCTTTCCTTTCCTCCTTTGCCCTTCACTTCTCTTGTTTGCTCAGCTATTTGTAAGGCTTCCTGGGACAACCATGTTGCCTTTTTGCATTTTGTGACCGGTGATGGACATAAAGCCTGATGCTATAAAGTACAATATTGTATAGAAAACATTCATAACCTGGAATGTTAGGTCCATGAATCAAGGTTAATTGGAAGTGTTCAAACAGGATGGCAAGAGTGAACATCAACATTTCAGGAATCAGTGAACTAAAATGAACTGGAATGGGTGAATTTAATTCAAATGACGATTGAATCTACTATTGTATCTATTATATCTACATTATATCTATTATATCTATTAGTGGGCAAGAATCCCTTAGAAGAAATGGAGTAGCCTTCATAGACAACAAAAGTCTGAAATGCAGTACTTGGGTATGATATCACAAATGACAGAATGATCTCTGTTTATCCCAAGACAAACCATTCAATAGCACAGTAATCCAAATCTAGGCCCCAACCACTTATGCTAAAGAAGCTGAACGGTTCTGTGAAGACCTACAAGACCTTCTAGAACTAACGCCAAAAAAGATGTCCTTTTCATCATAGGGGACTGGAATGCAAAAGTAGAAAGTCATGAAATACCTGTAGTAACAGGCAAGTTTGGCCTTAAGAGTACAAAATGAAGCAGGGCAAAGGCTAAAAGAGTTTTGCCAAGAGAATGCATTGGTCATGGCAAACACCCTCTTCCAACAACACAAAAGACTGCTCTACTCGTGAACATTATCAGATGGTCAACACCAAAATCAGATTTTTCCAGCTGAAGGTGGAAAAGCTCTATACAGACAGCAAAAACAAGAGCAGGAGCTGACTGTGGTTCCAATCATGAACTTCTTATTGCAAAATTCAGACTTAAACTGAAGAAAGTAGGGAAAACCACTAGACCATTTATGTATGATTAAATCAAATCCCTTACGATTATGCAGTGCAAGTGACAGAGTTAAGGAATTAGATCTGATAGAGTGCCTGAAGAACAATGGATGGAGGTTCATAACACTGTACAGAAGGCGGTGATCAAAACTATCCCAAAGAAGAAGAAATGCAAAGAAAGTATGAAAACATTTGAAATATGAAATGTACAAAACGGATAATCTCTTAATACTGACATCCTAGGGAATTTTTTTCTTCCTTCTACTCTCTTACATTTTTTCAAATTTTCTTTAGTAAGTGCTAACAATTTCATGTGTCCATCCAAGCCATAATACGGAAACAACCAAACTGCATGAGAAAGGCTGTTTGTTAAACTAGGCTTCTACCTACTAAAGAATGGAAGCTACCAACACAGGCAAGAACTATATGGCAGCACTGGGACAACTCACTGGCAAAGTCAGTTTTCTCAACAGATTATTCTAATTGTTTAGTATACTTCAAAATGTCCAACCTTCATTTTCCTATTATTTACCATGACTTTTAATGCTCTGAAACATATTATGGTCAAAATCCATGTTTAATACTGACAAAAGAAGAAACTGACCAAGGTCTTCATAACATATCTTTCTTGGCTACAGAGACTTGCAAATTTATACTAAATTTGATAACATATAGGTTTTTTTTGTTTGTTTTTTGGCTTTCTTCCCTAATATATACTATACATTAATACTGGGGAAGAATATGCATAGTGTTAGGTAAGAAGTATTTAAGATTTATATTATTCAGGCAAGCTCTGGTATCATACTTGCAGCTTTCTGTATACATGGTTGAAAACCTCATCTTTTTGTTTATGGACACTAACAGATTAAAGGAACCAATAATCTGTCTCTTATACACATCTAGATGTGTATAAGAGACAGGTAGCAGACATCAGATTTTAACATCAGTTTGTTTGAATCCAAAGCCCATGTGGTACAAGGGGGACACAGAAAGATGAAAATTGGGACAATTTTTAACCAAATAACTCCCAGAAATTTGAACACAGGTGGTGTAACATCACACAACATGAATAAAAGTGCTAAAATGTTCAGTTCACTTCAGTCCCTCAGTNTATTATTCAGGCAAGCTCTGGTATCATACTTGCAGCTTTCTGTATATATGGTTGAAAACCTCATCTTTTTGTTTATGGACACTAACAGATTAAAGGAACCAATAATCAAATAAACCAAAAAGCAGTCTCGTTTTACCTAATGCTTTCACTTTTACTTTCTCTTTCACATATCTTAAAGTCATATTTCACAAGGTTTTATACATAATTGAAGCTTTTATATATAATTTTCATACAACATAGTGTTTGTTTTGTAAATTAGGAATTTTCTTTATAGAAATTGTTTCATGACCTTTTCCTATTTTGGAGATAAGACAAAAGGAAAAGAAAGGAAGAGAAAACTCAAGAGAAATTATTTCTACATTGTAGCAAACACAAAAATGTATACCTGAAATTCTTCAGTTGGTAATCATATGTGCCATTTACTGAGATATTAAAAACAACAACATGCGTCATGCAGTGCAGAACCCAATACTTCTTTGTTGCTATGGTGTTGCTATGGATTAGGTAAAAATCAGTCAAGTGCCTGGTCCTGATTTCTACACCGTACCCGTGTAACCCGCCCTCATAGAGAAGGATTATCCCAGCTCTGAGAAGAAGAAAGTCAAACTCTCCCTTCTCTACCCTTAAGGAAAATAAGCCATGCTGTCATGACAACCTCTGTTCCAAACAGCCCTCCACGGTGCCATCCTGCAAAAATCTAGGGTTCAGTACAGCTGCCGTGCCGGATGCAGATAAAATACAGACCTCTTCACTACAAAAGAAAAAAAAAAAACAAGTTAATATTTTCAGGCAGTCTAACTTTGGAAAATGTTAAATATCAAAGTCATTACCAAGGCGACAATTTAAATTTAAGATAGACTTTACTAAATATTATTATCCCAGGATTACCTCCTAAATCTAGGATAGAAAATAGAAGTAACATTGTTAAAATGAAGACAAAGAGTATTCTTTGTCACTTAAAAATTGTAAAAGATATAGTATTAGTGACAATTCCTTTAAAATATGGCAAAGCTTATAAAGACTGGAATGTTTCAAAATAATGGTAGTAACAAACTATATTGCTGAATCCAGCAAATACTGAATTTTATTTATTCTAAAAGCACAACTATGTAAATATCTATATTGCTTTAGCTTAATTTAAACTTAATAATAAAAAGACAACTGACACAAACATACAAAGTATACTAGACAGAGCTTAAGCTACATCATATTATATATACGATAAAAACAGATTTTCCAAAGGATTATCTGAAACTCTTTTATGAGAAACTCATTTATGAATGAGATCACTCAAAGCTAAATGGGAAAAGTAGCAACCTAGGGACAATACACTTGAAACAAAGTAAATGGACAAGAAGCAAGGCCATAAAATAAATGATCTGCAAGAGGCCAGGCTTCTAATGGTTAAATGCACACTGAGAATATAAAAAAACACACAAAGCCACAGAAGGCGCTGAATCAAAGAGCTACTAGAGCAGGTGTGCATTTCAAGGTGTGCACTGCAGGGAACTAAATCCAGTAACAGTAAGTAGGACGGGTTAGAACAGAAAAAACTAGTAAAGACAGGATTTAAATACAAAGATCTTCTGAGGTCTCCAGGGAAAACAGAAGCTTACATCAGGTGAATGCAAACTTCTAAGTAAATGAATTGGACTCATTTCTGTAGACTCCTGCATCTATGACTTATCTCCAGCAACTGAATCCACACCTCTGGCCTTCTCCACATGCTACTCTTTTCACCCTGAAACTCTCCTTATGCCTTTTCTCTTCATTGATATAACTCATCTCTCAAGTTACAGTTCAAGCTTCAGTTACTTCATTAAAACTTTCTTCCCATCCTCCTAACCTATAGCCCTCTAGGATCCTAAGATATCCTGGGATATCTCTCCCATAAAATGTATTATGCTTGTCATAATTCTCCAGGAGAATGTGAATCTGATGGTAAGAACTATGTCTTCTAAAACTATACCCCTAAGAGCTGAAAGTATACGAAAATAAATCCACAAATAGAGCAAGACTATCTACTGGGGAAAGGTAGGATAAGCCTAACAAGGTTAGTAGGTTAACAAAAGTAGAACAGCTACTATGAGAACAGAGCAGTTCAAGAGTATAACATATACAAAGGAGTACTACTCAGCAATGAAAAGGAACAGGTTCTTGCTAACTGTTACACGGATGACACTCAATTTAATCTCAACTTAAACATGCTGAGTGAAATTAATTAAACAAAAAGGAGTGCATAATGTTAAGATTCTATTTACATAAAATCCTGTAAAAGTGAAAACTTATTCTAGTGATAGAAAACAGATCAGCAGTATATCCTGTGGCAGGGGTGGAATGAGAAGGGACTGAAGGGAAAGAGTACAAAGGAATATAGAGAAGCTTTGGGGGTAATATATGTGTTGACTGTCTCGACACTAATGGTTTCATGGTTTCATGACTGATGCTAATGGTTTTACGATAATAATGGTTTCATGACTTTTGTGGTTTCACATAAAAGTTATGTGAGAACTTTTCAAAGTAATGTACTTTAAACATGTGAGATTATATGCCTATTATACATCAATAAAGTTGTTTTTTAAAAAGAGTATAATATATGGTCTGCAAAGAAAAAAAAAAGGATCCTTAGAGAATGAAACAGCATGGCTTGTAACATCCTCATTTATTACAGTCTAATCATTTTTTCTCCAACAAAAATGATCAGCACCGCCATTAGAAAGTTATCCATGTAATAGCTGGCAGTTAAGAATTACCCAACAGAAGGTGGAAAAATTAGACAGTATAAGGTCAAACAGTGTCTAGATGACATCAATTACCAACTTCTGAAGGAGTGGAAAGTAGGGTTCAAGGATGGCAGACAGCATAAAATCAGAACCTAAGTAAGGAACTGGGAAAACTCTTAAGAGAAGGGCCAAAATAAACCAGAAATAAATAAGCAAATGGAATGGGTAGGAAAATATCAGGTTGTGACCCAAGAGTGAAATGTTATGGTTTCACATTTTTAAAGAGGAACAGTTTCATGTGATAATGAAGTCAAAATAAGGTTGAAACTCAACTGAGGATAGAGGACTTGAGAATGAGAAAGCACAATGACAGGCTGTTAGAAGGGAGATGATTGTGTTTAACTGGAGGAGACAGGCAGGAAAAAGAAGAGCAGAAAAAAGTTTTGGAGGTAGAAAATCCTGAACAGTGGATCGGCACGGACTTAAATGGGGAAGAAGTTGTCCAAATGAAAGAGGAGAAAAAGAAATTGAGAACTGAGTATGGAAGTCCCTTCCTAACTGGGTAGCGTTAGAGAGATTTGTTGGTGGGAAAAAGTTAAGTTACAGTTCATTAATAAAGGCAGAAGAGTTTACAAATGAACTTGAAAGACCCACGGCAGTTCATTTACAATAGATTAAGTGTTTCAAAATCCCAGAGGAAGGAGCTGGTAGAGTCACAAACTGGAGTAAAGTAGGCCTGGAGTTAATACTTGCTGTGTGCCAGTATTATATTCTCATTTAATTCCTCAATAACCTTAACTGATAAGTAGTTATTGTCGCCAATGTATAAACTGAGGCTTGGAGGAGTAGAGCAATTTTCCTGAAGTTTCACATTAAAATTAAGCAGTAAAGATAGCATATGAATCTCCTCCTGATGTATTCTAAAAAAGCCCCTGCTAACTGGATCAATCCACTTTTCTTCTTTTCTCCGTATCTGCCTAAAGCTTTTCCCCTTTCAGATGACAATCTGTAAACTACCACATCTAGAAAATCAAGTTGTTGTTATCATTTACCAGATGCTAGTTGATTCACTGTAGCCCACTACAGCATGACAGCCTAATGCTTTGGCATGGGATTTTATTTCTTGTCTGATTTCTGCCCACCATGCATCTCGAGTTTCTGGTTCATCTGAAAAATAAATTTTAAATCAGTTCACTACTCAATAGCACATGGTCTATTTGAACAAGAAATATTTAAAGTACGCATACTCTGGAAGGCAAAGAACTACTATTCTACAACAGGTTTTCAAATTTCACATCTTTAAAATGCTAGTTCTCAAAAAGCTTATTAACATTTTCATTTAGTGCTACTTCTCAAGAAGTTTAACATTTTAAACTCAGGTGCTAGAAAATAAATCCTCTAGTTCTATTTGCTTTATTGCTTTAGGGCTATCTATAGGGATCTGTTTTATGAGATACAATTTGAAAGGTAGACCCAGATTTTTCAGACTCTAATCTTAAACTAAAAGGACTTCCTATGTCTCACCTCACTGAGTGAGCACCTTGAGTCATACCCATAAATTTATTTTACATTCTGATTTCATTTCCTGGTACTTAATTTTTAATAATGCAATACAGTCTGGGTTCTCTGCCACACATAGATTTATCAACATTAAAAAGCAGAAAGCCATCTGTAGCCACCCTTCTAAAGAGGTGCGGGTCCTGAAGCAAAGTGACAAGAAATATAGGGACTGGCCAATTCAAAATAAAGCAAATACACTGAAAACAGTAGTACGAAGAATCTAGTTAATGTACGTAAGGACAAATTTCAGAAAGAACACTGAAACTCCATATATAGCTCTGTCATTAAGAAAATGATTTTGAACCACAGAATCACATTTTATTACCATAGAGTAGCCCAACATTGCTTGCAATGGAGCATTATAGATAGAACATCTGTCACATATACTTTCTAATTACTTGCATTTAGCTGCAAACTACTGATGAACAGCAGCTGCATATATAGTTAACTTTTCATGCGCAAAGATGTTAAAAACAGAAACGGTCTATAATCAGCATATCCTAAATTGTTTCTTTTTTTGTGACCAATTCCATTTGGGAACAATTTGGAAAAGAAAAAACCTGATCAACTTTAAATAAGATGCTAAGCTCTTACTGTAAATCTTTCACATTAGAAAGGCACTATTACGACTAAAAATCCAACAGTCCAAAGCCTTCTGAGTTTCTGTATATATGCAGTTTTCAAATACGTTTTTCAGAATAAGTAGAATAAGTAGAATCATACTCACTAGTGAAATACTGAAGACAGCAAAGTAAAGAAAGGTTAAAAGGCTTGTTAGAGCTCACATTCCTAAGGTGGAATTTTGTTTCCCCCACAGGGAGATCAGCAAAAAGAAGTGAGGAGATAAAAACCAGAACTACAAATGATGCCAGCCAGTTCTCGCGTTAAAGTCTTAGATCCAAGACCGTGCTACCCTAAAACTTTCTTTCAGAAGAGAAGAAAGAAACACAAAACTCCAGGAAACTGAGGAAAAGATCAAAGTACGAGATAAAGAAGGAAAAGAAATAGAAAATACTACAATATGGTGTTAGCAATCAATATTACGAATTCAGAAATGGGTGAGACAATTAGGAGGCCCTATTTTGCACATATGCTACTACGTCAAAGAATTTCTTCATATTCCTAGCTGAAATGTAGACATTACCAGCATAAAAACACTTTCATATCCATTCTCTCTTTTTAGGACATACAAGTTTCCAGATTAATTTGGACATCTATTAACATCATCTTTTCCTAATAGGGAAATTTTATATCATAAGACAAACGATTATTGAACTAGTTGCTCCATCTATCAAATTACTTATGATTTTCTAAAAAGATAGCAAAAATAAGAGAACTATATCTCAGCTTAGGAAAAAAAATATTTTCCTGAAAAACTATGTAAAATGAAAAGTCGACTTTCTAAAATATAATAGTAAAATCTGCAATTTACTTTTCAAATCATTCTGGAAGTTTACAATAATATTTACTAAATCAAATAATCATATACTATGTTTTTATAAAAATAGATTTTCTCACATTAGGTTTGCCTACATCTTGCTACATGGTAATACATGGCAGTTTTTCTGCTTTAAAAATTTTACAGGATGTAATCAACAGTATTATATTTTTTTTAATTAATGAAAAATTTGGAAGAAGCTCCTTATTTTAAGTTTGAGATCTATTTATTTAGAAAGGCCAGCATGCCTAAATGGAAAAGTATGTAATAATAATTACTGTGAGATACATGTAACCACATAGAATACAAAGTTTATCTACATCAAACTTACCTTGGTATAACACATAAAATAATCAGATAATTAAACCAAACACTATGAAAGAATAAGTGGCTGATTTAAAAAAACAAACAAAAAACCAACAAAAAGCTGAATGCAGCGCAAGTAGAGCATTCATACTCTTCTGACAAGTTCACAAGCAGCCTTTATTTTGACACATGAGCCACACAATTGCACATGGGGATGCCACTGTTGTAGTTAATAAAGTATTTACAAGTTTAATAAAAGCTAAAGAGTTACATAACAGGAGGGCTAAGGAAGCAAATGGTGTTATGTCCACACTCCAAAGAACTTCTTAGATTTGGTTTTCGGCTAAAGCAGAAGCTCAAAGAACGAAGGGTTTTGCAAAGCAGATTCAGCAGACAGGAGCCAGAGACAGTGGAAACTTTGGCGCATGCTTGGGTCAGGTGACAGTACAGACTGAAAACTATGGCAGCTCACTGAAATGGTTACAGAAAGTAATGGCCCTAGACTCTAGGTGAAAGCAAGGCAAGCATACAGTAGGGAGCGCTTCATCACAAACCAGTAATTGGATCAAAATAATTACCTACAACTGTGAGCAAGAAGTCAAAGGATGAATTTTTTGGCTTTAAATTTAGGGGTTAATTAAGATACAATTAAGAAAAATCAATTTATTTAAATTACAGAAAAATTAAGCTTCTCTTCAAAGCCTATCTTATACTTAATGCCAAAGATGAGCCACAGAATATTCAAGTAGCAATCATGATTCAATCTAACTTACTAGTACTGAAAATTCAGAAATAAAAATCACAGTGTTTAATCCCTACTAATGGAAAGCTTAAAGCTTAAAAACTGCTAATTATACTTCTTATAGGAAATATATTAGTGAATCTGAACTGTTTTATTCAGCCTACAAAAAAGTAAAAACTGATGATTTGCCATACTTATATAAAAGGCAAAACAAAGAATCTGGCTTAAAAATTTACTGCCAAATATACACACCTTATATGAAACTGGATACAATTTGGTCACTTGAAGGATATACAGCTGAGATGTGAGGGTTGCAAATTAACATTTCAGATATGGGAAGAAAAAATATCTTGACTTAAAATACCATGCTCCTCCCAAGAATCTATAGAATTATTGATAATCATAAAAAGATTATCATTTTAGGAGATATGAAAAGTTACTTATTATATAAATTAGATTTCATACTATTTTGTGTTTTTCTTCTAAGGGTCAGAACTATATATAGATAATTATCACAAATCTTTTACTCTATTCTTTTAATTACAAGCATGAACTGAGTTCTAGATCATTGTTTCACTGATGCCTCTTACAAGGGTAATGTCCTCACACTTACGTTGACACCACAGTTAATTCGTTTTTCTATTACTTGTCTAGAGCATGGCCATAGCTTGATATCTTGCCATCTTTTTAGTATTTTATCTTGTTTCTAAAGTACAGGTGACACTGGTAAAGATTCCTAAAATGACAGTAATAGTTTACCCCTCAAAAAGTAAAGAAGTGAACAACTCAACATAATATGCCTTTATAAAAGTCAATTCCTTTGAGATTTTAGGCAATTACACATTTGCAACTAAGAAATGCTGACTACATAAAGAGTTAAATGTAGTTCTATTTTTATATAGGTCTAGAAGAGAATAATTCTGTCCCTGGGAACCTTTTAGTCGAGTTGAAAGAAAAAAAAAAAAAAAAGGAAATGGACAGTTATTCAATCTATATTTTAAATAAGAGAAGATAAAATGTTAGATAGGATTTTCAGAAAAAGGACAATGTATCTTGTTAATGGACAGCACAAAAAGCTACCTTCTCAAATATCTGAACATAATAGTCCAACGCAAAACAACCTTTTGAAGAAGATAAACTTCCACTAATAGAACAGAAATTAGAGAGTCCAAGTTCAAGGAAGTATAGAACTTCAGACTGGTTGGGGATTCAGTATAGACTTAAAAAGAAGAATCTCATTATAGAATAAGTAATGCGCAAACTGACAGTGACCTTCAAGATGTGGTAATTTGGAATACTAGGATGGTGGCTCAGATACAATCCATGTTGGACCAATCTGTAGTCATTACTATTTGTTAAAAAAAAAAAAGTCAAATATGTAATTTACTCCTTGATTGTGACATTTCATTCTTTATATATATAATGTAACTGGTCACCAGTTACATTATTTTATACAGAGAATGATACATTACATTTACATGTTACATTATAATAATGTAATGGAATATCCAGTTACATTTTACATATTTCATATATATGAAGAGTGAAATTTCACACTTAAGGAGATTACCCATCTGACTTTTTTTTTACAGATAGTAGAAAAGTAATGAATATCCAGCTACATTATATATAGAAAGAAAATTAAATATTACATTTATGTCACATTATAAAGGAAAGCTCACAAGTCATACATGCTATACTTATGCATTCTTGAACTCTATGTATCTACTTTCTGAAAACCTTATTAAAATACTGAAAACCAAATGCTGCTTAACTACTTTAGGCTTACTTTGCACATCTGCTCATGAATGTCCCTCAGATGTAGAAAAATAATGACTGCTGAGATCATCAATGGAATTCAAATTCCAAGAAAGTCTGTCTCCATTTAACTCTTTGTCTCTCTCTCTCTCACACACACAGCAAAGTAGTATTAAGAAACAGACTAGACTAGTATGTAAACAGGAGGTTTGCCTGGGTGAAGCCTGGTTATTTTCAGTCCCCAGAATTGTGCTTAAGACATGGTGGGCACTTGACAAACATCTACTGGAGAAAAATTTGAATGATCAGAGTGGTAAGTATATTCTATATAAATATTTCCTCAGCTGACTCATATTTTGTTAAATATTTTTAAAGTAGTAACTACATTTTTAGATGTTAACTATTAATTTTGCCTCTAAAATAAAGTCAAATTTCTAACTATATTTCTGAAAACAAAAAAGAGAAAAAGAGCAACATTTTCTAAATTTAAACCACTAAATCTATCATTAGCTGAAGTTCATTCATTGTAAGATTGAGAAAATTTCCAGTCTGCTAAGTCTTAAAACCTACAATCTGTCTAAAACAGTAAAAAAAGAAAAAAAATAATTTTAGAATATTCTCAAAAACAAAAGAAAGGCCATTCAAACATCTTGCTTTACTAACTCAGGGCTTAAAAACACTTAAAAATATTGTCTAAGTTCATAAGCTACTTCAAACTAGTATTTTTCAAATGACATTATGTAACTACTTTAAATTTGCTCTTGTCACTTCTAAAAACGTTATCTAAATTGACATGCATCCTACACAGGAAAGAATAACAAATTTTCCTCAACTCACTGAGACTGTTATAAGTAAGAAACTATATGTGACCTATTCAGAAATACTTCTAGTGGTAAACTCAGAAGAAAAAAAGATTACAGCCATTTGAGAAGCAATGAGCTAGGGCTATTAGAATATACTCAAAATATTATTTACAACTCAACTTTCAAACAGACTTCAGTTTCTAAAAGATAGGAATCATTTGCCCCCTGGGATGTGAAGACTTGCAGACTGGTGGGACAATCATTACCCTTCTCTCTCTCAGCTGAAAGTTGCACAGAGCCTGTTTCACTCATCACATTCTCCTATAATTACCAAGTCCTGCAGGCTTCACATTCTAAACAGTTTGCAAATTTGTGGTTAAGAGTGTAAGCCCTAAAGCCAAAATTGTAAGGTTCAAACTGGGGCTCAGTCACTTCCTATTTGACCTCAGACAAATGGCTATGTTTCATACTGCTCACGTACAAAATGAGACGAACGCCTATGTGAGGGCTATGCTTGAGGATTAAATGACCTACTACCATAAAATCTTATAGAGTACATTGTAAGTGCACCATAAAACTTTAGCTCTCCTGTCACCATCAGATCCCAGGTCACTTTCTGGCTAGGACTCCTGCACTGCACTAACCGGGTTCTCTCTCTTCTTGCTGCTTTCAAATTCATTCTGAACCAGTAGGCAGCAATTTAATGCAAATCTGACTACTCTGTCTTGAATCTCCTGTCCCTGGCATGTCACACACAAGATCTGCAAATGTTATATTCTCTTTCCTAGTAGCAAGGTTCATTTTGTCTTTCTCAAAGTGTTTTAACAGGCCAAAGAAATAAGAAACAAGGTAAAAAAAGGTAAGAGTTTTGAAGAAATTTTCAAATATTGAGTTCCTTTATTCCTGCTCTAAAAAATACCTTCTATCACTGTAGTTGACACTGTAGTTGACACAAACTAACAGGACAGAGCAGAAGAAAAGCGGGTGGGGAAAAAAGGTAAACTAAGACATTTTGTATTAATAGCAAACAATAAGTATGAATTAGCTATGTAATAAACTTCATCAAATGAGTAATGGCTATTGTTTTGCAAATGCTTGAAGTTTCAGAACTAGACTCAAAGAATATGTTAACATGGTTCCAAATACACTGTTTGAAATAAAAATCTAAGTGAATCTTTATATATTATCCAAAACTGAGCTCAAGATTACTACCTCTATAAGGTACCCTGCCACACAGAGTTAATCCTAACTTTCTCTTTAACTCTGAATCTTGTATCACACCATACTACACAGTAAGCCGTTTACATATTCTTCTATCCTCCTAGAATATAAAAATAGGGGGACAGGTACCTTTGCACATCTCTTTATCTAGCAAATTGCACAGTACAAAATAAATTCTAATAACTGCCCAAATGGTCTACTGTTTTGCATGAAACACTACTGTGTGATATAAAATGTTTTCCTATATCGTTCCACATTTTAATGTTTCTGAAATAAAAATGTCGAATAATTAGTATGTTTGACTAGCATGTGTTCCTCTTTTTTCTTAGAAGGCTTTTATGAAGTCAATGATATGTTATAGCTAGTATCAGAGAGCAGGAAATATAGTATTGTTAAATAATTTCTAGCATTAACAGAAACTGTATCAACAATTACTTTTCTACAATTTTTGATTTTCTGTGGTAATACAGGACAGGAGTGGCTAAATATTCCCTAATTACAGAGAAAAATATTTAAATGATTCGAATACATTTACCAAATATATAATTTTTTTTGCAGAATTATCAAGCTATTTTTCTGAAACTAGTATCAGAAAAACCCTGGTTTCTAAGTATGTACCAATTCTTACCAGAAAGACTCTAAATACCCCCAATCAAAAACATAAATCTATGAGCATATTAAACTGAAAGGATTATTTTCTATGTTCTTTTAATATGCTGTAACATATCCATCTTTTCTTTCTTACACTTACTACTGGATTTTATTTTAAATGATGGCAAGATATACTGCTTCCTCAACCATGTTCCTCCTCACCAAATTCTGTTTACAGGGAACAAAGTCTTTACTGTGTCTTTAAGATTTAACTTTTGCCTTGCCCTCACAAACTTTCAGCTCCTTAAATTATTAATGATGATGCCTCAATGTCCTATTCTTAGGTAACTAGCCTTTTCTCTCCCCATGACCATAATCTGCCCATGTTTTTCTAAAATATATTCTTATTTTATTAAATGAATCCAGCAGGATATTTTTAATTTCTCATTAAAAAAAAAAAAATATAAAGTATGACATTACAAGAGATTACTTTAACTCTAACCAATGTGATACACGCTGGCAAAAACTTATATAGGAAGTAGAGGTAATTTCCTCAAAGATTTACCAACTGATGTCAGTCCAAATCTGCAAAGNTATTTTATTAAATGAATCCAGCAGGATATTTTTAATTTCTCATTAAAAAAAAAAAACAATATAAAGTATGACATTACAAGAGATTACTTTAACTCTAACCAATGTGATACACGCTGGCAAAAACTTATATAGGAAGTAGAGGTAATTTCCTCAAAGATTTACCAACTGATGTCAGTCCAAATCTGCAAAGGTTGGACCAGATCAGATTGTTGGACCAGATCAGATCAGATCTGACTTTAGGTTAAATCCACATGATGAACATGAGTTATTTCACAGTCAAACATGCACTACTTACATCAGAACTTACTCCTGGACTCCTAAGAACAGAAAAAGTTTATGCTACTGAAAAGATTACGGGATATTATCTCAAATGTTGAGCCTCTTGGTGCTTCTGCTTTTGTTTTTCTGAAAACAGATGTACTTTCTGACACAACTAAAAAAGTTCTTTAGGAAAATGCCAGTTTCTGATACTGAATCAAATAGCTCTATTATTTAATTCTAAAATAGAGATAATACAAATATCTACATTTTTATGTTAAGAGAACATGCTTTTAATCAAGAAGAAAAATTAATTTGCTTTGACTCTAAACCACATCATCAGCTGTAAAGCTATCTTAGTTTCTTTAAAAGCTACAAACTATATTCATATGTAAAATTACTTAAAAAGAAAAAATATATTCAATTTGGAAAGGGAGAGAGGAATGCTTATGAAAGCTGTTAATCCCCCCAAAATCTGCTCCTACTTACCAAATTTAAGAACACTTCGAGAATTATAAATAAAAATACAGCAAAACCACCACAATATTGTAATTAGCCTCCAATTAAAATAAATTTTAAAAATTAAAAATTCAGTTATACTTTTATAATATTTATAGAACACTAAATATATTCAAATCTAAATTGAAGTTTAAATATACTTCAAGATGATCAAACTAGCCATTTGATACTTATATATTTAACAATTACTATTCCCTTAATGATAAGGTTAATCTAGTATCATTCACCTGATATGAACAAAACTGTACAAAAATGTAATAAATATAATTTAAAATTATCACTCTGAAAGTTCATCACCTAACAGAAGTCATTCATAGTTCATGATATTTCTATGGTTTTGATTAATTCATTTTAGTAAAAACATTTTTATGTTTGTGTCTCCTTGGAAATTACAGAAGTCATCACATATGTATTCCAAAATGTATCTGTATTAACTGAATTGACATTAAGCCTATTTAATTGAGAACATTTCTAAAAACTTCACTGAGCTGCCATAATTTTTGTCAGCATATGTAGTACTGAATGACCATTAAAATACCTGAATTGAAACTATTCCAGTCTAGCAGTTTGTAAGATCTTGTGTTACCCATAATTCCGACAAAGGCTGAGTTCAAAACAGCAAATTAGTAGATCAGTTTTAGGTGCAGAATAGTAGGAAAAAGAACAAAAAATACTACAAATAAGAACACAATTGACACCACCACTTGACAGGAACTAGAAAGACACAGACAGCAGAGTTAATAAGAAGTAGAAATAGAGAAGAAGGAACATGCTATAGTAATCTAACATTAACTGAAGTCTAATTATTATTTCAGATAATTCATTACCTTTTAAAACCATCCCATTCTCTCCCTTATTGTATGACCTGTTTGTTTAATATTGAAGAAGAGGAAGTTCTAAAGAAGTAACTCCAAAATAATAATCAATAGTTAGCAGGTGGTAGTCATTTTAAAATAAGGCTTTTCCTTTTATACTTAGTGTGAAATGAAAATTTCCCATATTCACTAGTCAAAAAATAGCTGCAAGATTCATCTGAGAGTGCAAATATAGGACTTTTAACATTAGCACGTCTTATCTCATCTGTCATAATTTTCTTTCAGCAGAGTAACTCAGAATCATAAAATTAATAAATTTATTATGGTAGATGCTAACTGAGTTTTGTTCTGACATTTAGCTTCTGTAAACAAATTAAAATTTTTTCACACATAATTATTTACGGGGCCTGGAGATTAACAAAATGTTAAACAAATGTTCCTTTTTCAGGCACAATACATATATAAAAAACAATCCAAATAATGGGATAATTATATCAAAATAATGTAATATTGGGGCCATTAGAATATGATTTGTATTTAACTGAAAATAAAAACAAAACTGAAATACAACATTTATAACATTACAAGTATTTATATGTATTATATATGCCCATAATCTTCTGGAAAATAAACTATCAGTAACTGAGAATTTCTCCACGTAAACTGAAAAAATATTCTGATAGGGAAGTAGAGAAAGAAAATGGATGTGCTATAGTTACAATATACAAATCATATTTTATAAGAAGGAAGAACTTGTGTTTTCTTCTCTGGGCCTGGAATTTTATATTTCTTACACAACTAAAAATAAACTGGCAAGTATGGAAAATGCTCAAAAGCAGGTTTGGGGTTTTTCTTTTTAAGTAATGCAATTTAAAATTTGGCTCTCTACTTAAACTTAGTTTAAATAGCCTTCGTTTCTTCTCCTAGATTCTACAGCTTACTCAGAGTACTGACATTTAGCTTCTGTAAACAAATTAAAATTTTTTCACACATAATTATTTACGGGGCCTGGAGATTAACAAAATGTTAAACAAATGTTCCTTTTTCAGGCACAATACATATATAAAAAACAATCCAAATAATGGGATAATTATATCAAAATAATGTAATATTGGGGCCATTAGAATATGATTTGTATTTAACTGAAAATAAAAACAAAACTGAAATACAACATTTATAACATTACAAGTATTTATATGTATTATATATGCCCATAATCTTCTGGAAAATAAACTATCAGTAACTGAGAATTTCTCCACGTAAACTGAAAAAATATTCTGATAGGGAAGTAGAGAAAGAAAATGGATGTGCTATAGTTACAATATACAAATCATATTTTATAAGAAGGAAGAACTTGTGTTTTCTTCTCTGGGCCTGGAATTTTATATTTCTTACACAACTAAAAATAAACTGGCAAGTATGGAAAATGCTCAAAAGCAGGTTTGGGGTTTTTTTTTTTTAAGTAATGCAATTTAAAATTTGGCTCTCTACTTAAACTTAGTTTAAATAGCCTTCGTTTCTTCTCCTAGATTCTACAGCTTACTCAGAGTACATTGAAGCAATGATTAAATCTAAATGTTTCCATCATGAACAACTGAATATATTCCTAGAGCCATTTTTGGGGCTATTATATCGATGGGTGGATGCCAACTATCAAAATACTTGAGTCAAGGGCACACAGAAACACAGGTAACTGCCTTGGGTCACCCAGTTAGTGTCAGGTATCTTAACTCAGTATTTCCTTGCACTTCTCATATAATTCAAGTTCCTAAATGCACAGATATGAAACTTGGCATAGTCTTCAAGATCTCAATCCATTAAAACTGGCATCAGTTTAAATTTGCCTTTAATTACTGCTGCTACTGCTGCTAAGTCGCTTCTGTGCGACCCCATAGACGGCAGCCTACCAGGCTCCCCCGTCCCTGAGATTCTCCAGGCAAGAACACTGGAGTGGGTTGCCATTTCCTTCTCCAATGCATGCAAGTGAAAAATGAAAGTGAAGGCTCAGTCGCGTCTGACCCTCAGCGACCCCACGGACTGCAGCCTTCCAGGCTCCTCCGTCCATGAGATTTTCCAGGCAAGAGTACTGGAGTGGGGTGCCATTGCCTTCTCCGTTTAATTACTACAGAATGCATAAAATAATGCACGAAGAAAAGATTTTAAACTGATCCCAAAAATGAGATACAGGGGAAAAAAATAATAAACCAGAGAAGAAAAAGAGAAGACTGGTACTTAAAAAATGTATTTGGTCAACGTTAGAGTTTAACTAATCCCAAATAGTATTGCTTTTCTGCAATTCCATTCAGGGTCTAGAAAAATTCCATTCTGTTTTAATTCAAATGACATCAAACTATGGGGCCCAGGTTACATTTTTTTAAAAATCTTAAAGAAGGGTAATGCTTTGTATCCTCAAAATCACTATTTGAGTTTTGCATACAATGATTTCAAAGCATTTTTCTTTTTTCAAGGCTGTCAGTACAAGGCCCCAAAGAGGTTACTGGAAGTGACCATTTCAATTTTCAAAAATACATTCGCATACATGCCAGGTAAGAATACTAATATAACTTCAAGTTTAAGGTATGTCATCAAAATAATAAGTGACTTGAGCAAGTTACTAGGCATCTAGTCAATGAGAGATGCAAGAACAAGTTCCATAGGGAAAGTTCCTACTCTACTTCTCATGCTTATTTTAGATTTAGAAAAATCAGCAAAGCATTTTTAATCCAAGAGTCTGAAATTACTGGGACTTGCATGCTTTTTTTCTCTTTTATAATCAAGGTTCATGTTTTAAAGAAGTGAGATGCCATTTTCTCCTGTTTGCTTAAATGGAATAAATAGCTACTGAAAGAAACCAAGGATCCAAAGACAATAATTACTTTTTTAAAACTTTTAGGTTCTCTACACAATGTATACATGTCAAACTAAGACTTCTTTTATGAATAAGAAAATTACTCAAATAACCCATAAAGAATTATTCCAGTGAAAAGAACTAACCTAACCTCCTAAGCTAATGGCCACAATGATCAAATTGTAAATTTTGTTATCTGCCTGAGTCAAAGAAAACAGCTGACTCAAAAGTGATTTAAGGATTGCCTCAGAGGGATACACCTTGGCCAAAAATGAATCAAGATTTGTTTTGTATTAAAAAAAAAAGTAACTGAAATATACACGTCTACTTAGTTTATTTTTAGTTAAGGTTACTGCAAATATTTGAAAGCAACATGTGCTAGTTTATACTTTCTTCGTCATTTTTATTTTTTGATAAATTCAGCTTAAAAAACTATAAAAATCAGTGTTAATAATAATCACAGTGTAAGTAAATGAAACACAGAAAACAAATGTTTAGAGAACATACCAGGATTGTGGATACGATCCAAAAGCTTCACAGAGCGTGCACTAACAACGCCCCCAACATGCACAAGGAATCCAGGAGGAAATGCCGTCAAGGTGAAAAATGGAAATTCCTAGTAGAAAGAATGGGGGAAAAATATGCCTGATCATGTGTCAAGTACAAATGCATGCCTGTTAAAAAGCCTGTCATAAAGAAATGAATTCTACCCTTTAACAAAAGGCTACCAATTATACATTACAGATGCTTTGTAATGAAAAGCTTCCTTGTATGCTGAGTTCCCAATCTATTTTCCCATATATATTATGTTATAGAGAATCCGAACACCTTTTTTATCACTTCTAAATGAGAAAAAAAAAAAAAATTCTCAGAGTTTCAATTTGAGATATTTGAACATACTCTTCCTTCCTCTCAATCGCCTATTGCGATACAACTTGGCAATGAGATGAGGAATCTGCCTGAACCACAATCCACGTCTACTTCTCAACGGGGCAGACTCTTCCTCAGACACCTACCCTGTTCCAGGCTACTGGTAGACTCTGAAGTCCTGGGACAGGAGGTCTAAAACAAGGTGGGGCTGAGGAAGGAGGAGGGAGAGGATGAGCAGAGCAGGTTAACAGCTACATAGAAAGGTGAAGAGTTCAGGTAGGCAGAGAATTACTGTGTGAGCTTATTTCCTCTATCAACAAGGGGGGCAGCAGGAAAAAAAAATCTAAATATATAAATGCATATTAAGAAGGGGAGAGGTATGTAGATGACAGCAAGGGAGGCAATCAAATTCTACAAGTTCTTCCAGGATTTATTCTCCTCTCTCTCACTCTCTTTCTTTCTCTCTCTCAAGGACATCAAATTTGTCAACTTAGAAATGAAGAGATGCAGGCAACAGAGAAATGGTAAAGCAGAGAAAGAAAACTTATTGAAACAGCATCCAAAGGAAACGAGAGTTCCTGAGGCCACTCATATGATAAAAACTGGATACAAGAAAGGAAAACAATATCCGACCTGTCTGGCACGAAGATTAACGTAGCTCACTTAACCACAAGTCACTTAGCAGTAGCCTCAGCTATTCAGAACATAACTGAGAACTGGAAATTAAGCAAAACAGGACTCTCAACAATCAAAAGAACTGCTACAGTTGCAAGGACTAAACTTCATGTATTTCATTCCTAAGAGATTCCCATAGACTATATTCATACAATGATATATGGTAATTACAAGTGTATAACATTACAAATATATTCTAAAATCTACTGGTATCTTTTTTTCTGAACCATAGCAGATTAAATGCAGCAAATAACAGTTGGGAGATAAAGAGATACAGAATACTACAAGAAGCAGGCACATTAACCACAGCAAGATTACTGACTTGGCTGCTTAAAGCATGGGAATATGAACTGACCAGAGCATACTTCACATAGCAAAGCAACTTGGGGTCATTTAGCACAGAGGCAAACAGTCCTGCACACCCCAATAACCCATGAGGTATAGTATTAAAATATATTTACATGTGTGGGTGTGTGCACACACACACTTATATACAGAAATAAATTCATTAAAATTTAAAAGTAATCTTTAACAAGGGCAAGAAAAACCTATGCTATGTAAAAAGGGAGTAAAAAAACAGTGGAAGTGGACAGGTTTGACCCAGTTGATAGGTAGAGGCCCCCTTATTTCCACCTAAATTTTTTACATATAAATTTTAAATGAGAAATGTACAGATAAGCTCATACTATTGGAAGCATGAGTCTTTTGTTCAGTCTCTACGTTGCATCCTTAAGATCCTTAAGATTTGTTTTCAATTTTAAGAATACAGAAGTTTTAAAATTTCCTCAAACTACTGTGGTAAAGTCCAAAAAGCATTTTACACTTTATACTTAACATTTTAAATATTTTGGATAACAGACACTGAAAATGCAAATTTTGGAAGCTAAATGGAATGCAGTACTTCCACCTAAACTTCAGAAATAAGTAAATTCCATGCTGGAAATCTGCATATAAGATTTTAGATAAGATAGAAAAAGAAAATGAACCTAAATGATTTCTCTATTTGGGAGTCTCTAACTCTTCTCCCCAAACTTCAGAAAATGGGAGAACAGGATGGGGGGAAGCATCACTCCAGAGCTGGTCTGAGCAGAAGTAGTAGGGAACCAGCTGACCTAAGAGGTGGAGGATGCCCTGCCAACTTAGACTCTGTCCTAACTGTCCCCAGTTCATCCAGACAGCACACTTCCCCAGTTTAACACAAAACTTAACCTAGAGGGACTTCCCTGGAAGTTCAGTGCTTAGGACTCGCATTTTCACTGCAGGGAGCATGAGTTCCACCCATGGTTAGGGCTAGGATCCCGCAGGCCACAGGGCGTGGCCAAAAACAAACCAACAAACTTAACCTAGAATTTAAATGGCATTGTTATTCAACCCAAACTATGACTGGCAAACAACACTTTCAGAAGAGCTTACCGCCAGTATCTCAACTGAGGGTTAAATAGCTGTCCTCCCACCAGCATCACCAGTAACTATTATGGAGCACTTCCAATGTGCCAGTCCTGTGCACAGTACCTCAAAACTAGGCTTCACAGACGTTACCATACCCTGAGATGGATGTCCTATCAAATCCAGGGTTCAGGTGAAACACTGAAATGAAGAGGGCCTACACTCTCGGAGCCACAAACTTTGTCACCTGGCTTCTTACCATTTCTGGTTAAAACACTGAGTAAAAGAACTGATTTTAATCTCTATTACTACACCTGATGAATTTATAGGCTCTCCTCCACTGAAAAGGACAGCTTCGTTAAGATCCGCCCAAGCACACCCTACCTTCAGTGTCCAGAGGGGAATGCCAGGGACCATATTTTCTCTGGAAAGCCCTTATTTTGCCCTGTGGAACCTAGATAAGACTTCATACATTGATGCTTTGACATAAGCCAAGTGCATGCAGCATAAATCATTTAATAGCATGTGCTCAGAGGCAGGCTAGTTGAAAATTCTGAGAACAAATGGAATTTTTTAAAAGATTTAAATAGGATTCTCAGAAGATATTTAATCAATTTCATTTTTTGAAATCAGAGACTTTTTTTATTATCCCAAGACACCACAGTAAACTTTCTAGCTACAAAACTCCCTGCCAGGTTCCTACAATGATTTATCATATAATTTTATCCCTTCTTCAAAAAAGATCATAATTTATCAAAAGAATCCATTTTAAATCTAACTTTCCCAAAGTGGGTTCCTAACAGGCATTTTAAATGGAAGGACTTCATGGTAAAATACATTTGGGAAATACTAAACTAAACTAAGTCAATTAGGATTCTTTATTGAAGAAAAATATACATTCCAGAATCTAAAAAGTAACTTAATTTTTCTGGCAAGTTAAAAAAGAATCATATTGGAAAAATAAATCTATTTGTTTCATAGCAAATACTTCACAGGCAGAACCTTAATCTAAACTTTTATCTCCCAATAATCTGATGCCAATTACCAAGATCTTGTCAATTTATTTTTCAATGCTTTTGAGAGAGAGGAAGAAAAAGCACTTTTATTTTCGATAACTGCTACTTGAGTAACTCAAAAGATGATGGACAAATAAAGTTCCTCTTTTCCACAAGAAACAAAAAGCCATATAATATATTAAGGGTAGCAAGGGACAGAAGTGAATATTTTTAAAATGAATATATAAAATGATACATAGATCATATGTTCAACTTGATCTAGTGTTCAACTTGGCAGAGTTAAAGCATAAGTGACCACAAACAGGGAGAATTCTTCATTATTTCTGCACAAATTTTTCCCATACTGATGGCAGCCACAGGTACATGGGGAAGCCAAGCATGACAATGCTTTTTCTAGCCATTATGTACATAGGGTAGAGAGGCAGGCTCACACATACAACTCACTGCCACTGCAAGGTTTGATAATGTAAATATATTCCCAACTGAGGTTTACAGAGTGGTAAACGAAAACTATAGACCTCCATATCTCTGCTGTTAATGCCTCGAGGATTATCTAGTAAAGTATGTCCAATGTGTTAATGTGCCCAGAAGTTTAAGAATGTTTGAAAGCATATTTGAAAACATAAATTTTATCCAAACTAAATCCAAAACATTTTCAATGATTAGTATTTCTTTTGTCTTTTAAAACTAGGTGCTTTTTAAAGCTCTTAGTACAGACAGGAGAGTCACAGACTCAACACACAGGTAAAGTCTCATTATATCAAATGTCAAGGCAAGTCAAGTTTTTCTGTTCATGTGAATTCTAGAATGGTAATTAGATTACAGAAAATATTCCTAGCATAAGGGACTCCAGAAAATGTAAAACTGGGAGGGGGTAGGCAATAAGAGTTCTCTGGCCTAAAAACTGTAAGTGACACACATACTTTAACTCTGATCCTCTTCCCCATGCTGTTGGTCTTTATATTTGGTTTCAATGTATAGTTTGAACTACTATACTTGATGGTGAACTACTTGATGGCAGTGGCTGGCACAATATGCCTGCCAATATAAGAGTAGTAGCTCAAAGGCAAAGAACCAGGTACCACCCAAGTCCTACCAAAGTCTTAAGTTTAGTTCAGCTCTGTTCTCTCCAGACTTTTATAACAGGCAAACTGCACACACAGATACTTTCAGCATAAGGAAAGAAAGCCTAAAAAAATTACTTGTTGTATTGTTTATAATAATAGGATCTGAAAAACACTCTTGTCGAAAGCCAACTTCTAGCAAATAAATACCTTTGTTTTATAAAATGTATCCTTTTACAGGTATTTGATATGTGTCATCTTTTTTTTTTACTGCTAGTATAAAATGAAACATGTATAAGAAAATTCTGTAAATGCTTGTAACTTCCAAATCAGACATAATGAAAGCTATGGAACTGTGCCTTAAAAAAACTGACATGACATATAAAACCATGCACTGTATTAGTTAGGGGGAAAAAAAAAACATGAGTCTCATAGTGCCATTAAATTAAAACAAAAAACAAACAACTTTGCATTATAAAAAGAAAAAAGCTGGCAACATTTGTTAAATGCTTAAATAAAACTTAAATGACCAAGATTAAAACTAGAAAAGCTACCAATACATGAAATAGGCTCTCACACATGTTCAGAAACATACCCGCCTTCTACAGAACCTATGAGGCGATCCTCCCTTAGCAATGAAGTTTATACAAAAAAATAGAGAGAGAAAATCATCCAAACACTTTAGCTCTTCATACAACATATTTAATTAAGTAAATTTACAGTACTTAAAAAAGATGTATTCACATACTGAACAATCATATTATCTATGTTAATCTGTAAAAATATGGAATCTGCATTTCTTAATCCCAAAGAGACTGGCCACTGATAAAATTTATCTCAGCAAATATATGTTAATATACTAAAGAATTATTCTTAATACAACACCAATAAACTTTTTTCTAGAAAATTATCCACCATTTCCTTTTATATATTAAACTCTAACATAAAATTAGAAAGATTTCATTATTCAATGGATATTTCCAAACAGGCTATTTCTAATATAACTTTGCAAGATAAGACAAAAATGGTTATAGAATTATTCCAAATTAAAAGTAATCATTTATAAGCAAATTACTATGATACCTTTTGGACTGAAATTATAAAATTAATCAAAACTAGTATATGGAAACAAGTAAGTACATAGAAGCATGAGAATAAAATCATATTAACAGTGTAAGAAAAAAGAACATTGAGTTAACCTTACCCTCTGTTCCAATGCTGATTGAGTCTGTTGTCTTAAAAGAGCTTTAAAGGGCCCCCCTTCTTTTCCAGCACTACCACTTCCCATTCCTACAGAACATCAGTATGTAAATAACAACCAAAAACAACTAGAGACATAGAAAGTTTAACTGCATTTATCTTCATAAATATCATGAACAAAATCTGTTAAAAACAAAAATCTAAACATCTGAACTATTTGTGATGGCAACTAAGCACATACTCTCTTATTCACAAGGTTTTCTTTAGAAGCAAGATGTCAAAATTCTGATCAGAGTGAGTGTGGACATAATTTATTCTAAAAGTTATTTTTTAAATTACATTAAGGTGATAAACTTTTTATGTAATATTTAATTTTAAAAGCTGAATCTTCTAATTAAAAAAATCAATGTAATATCAATTACTTATACCCTGCTAACAAGTGAAGAGTACTAAAAGAAATAAGAGAAACATTAAATGTTTGTTTCAAACTAAATATATATATAGAGAAAGCACTAACTGAGCTTAAAATATTCCAAAATTCTCTAAAGAGTATGAATTTTAGGCAATTTTGAAATATAGTCACATCTATTTTCTGATAATTCTGCATTCAAAAACATAATATTCATTACAAAATAGCACTAATATTCATATTATACAACTCATTTGTAAAAACTGACAAAGTTTTTAAAAACTAAAAATTGCAGACATATAATAGACACATCACAAATGTACATGGTTATGGATGAAAGAATTACATTTCCCAAGCTCTTAGATGTGTTTATTTTTAAGGCATAAGTTTAAATGTCTTTCCTTATTTTGTTCTTTTGATAGTACTAATAGACCAACTATGGTCAAAGAATTAAAGAAAGCAGGGGGCAGGTGAGAAGCCAGTGCTCTACAAGCTAAAATTAATAATTTAGTCCCACCTTTTAAACCTGAAGATACATGCAAGCATATTTACTACAATGACTTAAGAAAGGAACTAATTTACTTTTATATTTTTAGCTGTTCTTGGATAAGGAAACAAAGTTAGCATGTGTATAGTCCCATTTCGTTCTTTAAAAATTAAAAAGAAAAGTATTTTCCTTGTAGTAACCTAAACATAATTTTTAGAGACTATACAATACTAAACACAGAAACAAAATTAAGATTTTCATATGAAGCATATTGAAAGCCATAAAATAAAATGTAATTTGGTAGAGATAAATGAAATATCAGAAAATAGAGCAGAATAACTTGAAAATTAATGCAATGGACAAGAAAAAAAATGGATAATGAAAGAATATCACTAAAATGAGACTTAAACTGATTCAAACAGAATAATTTACTAATGTAACCACATGGTTTAGCAACATGATGGC
Source organism: Oreotragus oreotragus (assembly GCA_006410675.1). Lineage (NCBI taxonomy): Eukaryota > Metazoa > Chordata > Mammalia > Artiodactyla > Bovidae > Oreotragus > Oreotragus oreotragus. The sequence goes on along the minus strand of SJYX01000716.1, from coordinate 102,051 downwards.
ATAGGTCAAACGTGAATGGAGTTGGTGTGAAAGGAAAGAAAGTAAAAGCATCTGAAACAGAAATTCTAGTAATGAGAACCTAATAATTATTAGAAATAAGCAGCTCTAAGCACTTAGACAAACAATTTTTAATACATAAGATTATTTAGCAGAATATTCATAATTATCCATCAAGTAATCCTCAGTTGTGTTCTCATGGTAATTTTACTGTCTGCCAATAAGAAAAATAAGAAATACATCCTGTGTCAAATACTCAACACTTCTGTACAGTATGAAATAATTAATTTTTTTCAAAAATGATTTCGAATAAAGGGATTAAAAAGCTGACATAATATGATCCTACCAGAAGCAGCCAGGAACAGCTCTTCACTGAAAGAAACACTTTTCCTCAGAACTGGGCTGACAAGGCTAGAAGGATGAGGGGGAAGGCTAGATTCCGAGAGGAGGAGACAGGACTTTTTAAGATGAAGGGACCCACAAGGGAGAGAGGGGGAGCTGGGACACAGGTAAATCCTAGGCCCCTGTGGGTAAGGTGCTGTGGAGGAAAGTAGCAGAGAAAAGATGCAGATTCAGAAGATGACCAGAAAATGCAGGATAAGGAAAGCAATGGTGAAGCAAACGTAACAGTAAAATGAACTGTAAAATGCGTACACAAATTACAGTAAGCATATGAAGTCATTAGCAAGATCATCTGTTCAACGTAATATAAATAAAAGGCATAGTCTAAGACTTAACAAAACCTTTACAAACTCTGCACTCATTAAACATTTTTAAATCGATTAACAGGATTTTATGCCATTCTGATTACTTTTAGCTGACTCCTTAAAAACATTTAAATTACTTCCCATTTTTTTGCTTAAGACTGTTTAAGTTCAAAATGTATCACATTTTTTAAAGCCAGAAATTTGTTGTCTCAAATACAAAAACTTTTTTAAAGAGGTAAGAATATAGTTCTTCTAATGTTACTAACTAAAACACATGACTTATGACTATTTTAATTGAATTAAAAAAATCAAACACCTGCTACCACATTAAGCAGATAGCCATCATTAAGTTTAAATAAATAAAATATTAACTACCTTCTGTCATGCTTCAGGATGTATGTTAATGCTTTTCTTTTTCCTCTAAAATTTTAAATACTCAAATCTGATCTTAACACTGTTTGCATTTACAAAGATTTGAGTACCTGAGAGTCAAAGGAATATGCTCTGAACCACAAAAAACACACAAGGCAAAAAGCCTGATTAAAAAAAAGTAAAAATTAGCTTGAGTCCGATGTCACTATCTTAACACTAGCATTCTAAAATTCCACTTCTCCTAGTTGAATACTTGAAAAAAAAAAGAAAATAAAATCTGGTAAAATGTCAAAAAATAAAAATCTACAGAAATAAATGTGAAATTTTTTTAAAACAAGACTTATCTGAGGTGGATGAGAGGTTTAACTACAAACAGAAAAACAACTTTCTCAGTCTAAGTTCTATTAACTTTATTTTATTCTGTTTTTGTTTCCCAAGGTACATATAATTAATCAATCATGAGCAACCGATCTACCATGAAATACATGCTGACCTACAGCTCTAGAAATTTTTGAACATTCATAATTTTGGCACTTTCAATCTCCATGAAAAATAGGAATGCTTCCTAGTGGCTCAGACAATAAGGAATCTGCCTGCAATGCAGGAGACCTGGGTTCAATCCCTGGGTCAGAAAGACCCCCTGGAGAAGGGAATGGCAACCCACGCCAGTATTTTTGCCTGGAGAATCCCATGGACAGAGGAGGCTGGCAGGCTATAGCCCATGTGGTTGCAAAGAGGCAAACAGGACTGAGCAACTAACATTTCCATTTTTTCAGAAGTAGTAAGGATCCACAATAAGGACAAGCACCTAAAAACTGTTAATATCCTATAAAAATGCAACTGATGTAGTGAATGCTGCTGCTGCTGCTAAGTCACTTCAGTCGTGTCCGACTCTGTGTGACCCCATAGACGGCAGCCTACCCAGGCTCCCCCGTCCCTGGGATTCTCTAGGCAAGAACACTGGAGTGGGTTGCCATTTCCTTCTCCAATGCATGAGAGTAAAAAGTGAAAGGGAAGTCGCTCAGCCGTGTCCGACTCTTAGTGACCCCACGGACTGCAGCCCACCAGGCTCCTCCGTCCATGTGATTTTCCAGGCAAGAGTACTGGAGTGGGGTGCCATTGCCTTCTCCGATGTAGTGAATAATTACAGGCAAAACAAAATAATTCACTTAGAGGCAGCTTAGACAGAAATACATGAGAACAATACTTTTTTTGTAAATGAATTTTTAAAAACTAAAAATTTGGAGCTAGAATTATTATTATTATTGATAATACAATTGATTGCCTACTAAAAAGCTAAGGGAATATAAGTCTGGTTTGGTTAATTTATTACTTGACAATCTTCATTAGATTTGGTTTTCCTGATGAATTAAAAAGAAACAGAAAGACAAAGGAAAATACTTTAAAAAAATGTGTTTGTAGCATGGCAAAAAAAGACAAGGAATACTGAAAAGTGGCTTGGAATACAAAAATGAACAAGCAGTGGGCAAAGTCTCAAAAAATTAAGAAAACTACTCATCAAATGTTATGCTATGTCCTTACTGTTTTGATATTATGAAAGCCAGAATCTTATACTTTACTTAAAAACAAAACTTAAAAAAAACAAAAAACAAAACACCCCCACTTCCCTACAATTTCAATGATTCTGTCTTTATGACACCAATATGGTTAAGATGCCACATTCCACAGCATCCATTACTATCAAATATCACATTTTTTTATTGTTGTTCATAGTTATACATGTAAAAATAAAGTAATGCTTTTCAAATAATTAGGTACTAATAATTATCTTCTTTACATTTTGTGATTATATTTATAAAAAATAATATTGTGTCTGGTGGTGGTGGTTTAGTCACTAAATTGTGTTCAACTCTTGTGACCCTATGGACCCTAGTCTGCCAGGTGCCTCCACCCATGGTACTTCCCAGGCAAGAATACTAGAGTCTGTTGTTATTTCCTTCTCCAGATATTATGACTACAGGCTTTTTTAAAACACTCTATCTTTACTTCGAAAGTAGCACTGGTTCTAGAATTAGATTTCTTTTCATTATTTTCATAAAATCTGGGGTTGTTCTAAATTTCTTGTCTAACATAAAAATAGTTATTAAAGATTACAAATTAAAAATAACACATGAACTAGGCAAAATGTTTTCCTCAATCTGTCAAGGAAACTCCCAAGCATGCTATTTGCAAAAACTGCAAATGATTAACTTTTAAATGTTTCATTTACCTTTTATTTTTCTCAAGAATTTTAATTTGATGATTTAAATAAGCTAATTTTAAGGCATAAGAAACTAATTTGATTCATTAATTTTTATCATAAAACATATTCACAAAACTGAGAGATCAGCAAAATACAAATAGGAGAGGGAAAAATTATAAATTTCATACACTGAGAAATATGTAAGAATAAGTAGAGCATAAATGTTATTTTCTAACCTAGAGAATACGACTAGCAAAACCAAACATTTTAAATAAAAGCTAATAAATATATATACTCCAGTATAACAATATCAGCTGTTCTTAAGGTTTTTTTCATAATAAAATCTTAGAATTAAATTTCAAAATAGAAACAATGAATTCAAAACTGTTTATACTGCATGAGGAACTGGACTGCAAGCTACTAGTGTTACTTTCTATTCAAATGCTTTGAGATGTTATTCCTTTTAATTTGAGCATGAAATGAAAAACGTCTACATCCAAAAATAAATCCTGGACTTCATATCTAAACTATAATTAAATCAACAAAATGTCATGCTTTGAACAAAATAACTTCTGAACTATACAAAGTTTTCACATTTTAATTGTAATCACTGAAAATGATCAGTATTTCCATTAGCTTTTAACTTAAATGCCAAAAACAGGAAGAAAGGCTTGGATGGAAAGCTAATAAGGAACAAAAAACAAATTTGGAAAATAAAAGAAAAAAAGAAAAGGTGAGTGGAAGTGCCTTACCAGTTTTGGGTGTCAAACTCAAATCTGTGTCAGAAGAAGAGGACTGTCGACTGTAGGACTTGGAAGGTGAAAAGGAATAAGTTTGGTTTTTCAGAGGGGTTGAGGGTCCTGATGAGTGAGTATTGGGATTGGGATCTTCATTGAAGGGAATCCTGCCAGAAGAAGGTGGAGAAATATTAGGCAATCATGTGCCAAAGGACCTGACAGAGGCAGCATGATCCAAACACCAGGAAAGGATTGGGGCAGGGCCAGTAGTCATTTCTTAAGTGTGGAGCTGGGTCTGAGGCCAAAGGCATCCAACTGTTGTTTAACCATTCAACATTCTCCAGATAAGTAATTATCTGCATTGAAACAGTTAATAAGCCAAGGGAAAAAGCAAAAAAGCATGAAATGGCAGACTCAAGGGGTAAAAAAACATTAAAAGAAGAAATAAACAAAAAGGATCAATACATGATTAAAAATATTTTCAAACAAACAATGCTTTTTTAAGTTACAAAATAAAAAATGGTGACTGCAAATGGTGTGTGTAAATATTCACAACAGTTTTTATATTTGCACACACAGATATCTTGGAAAAAAAACATGTTTCCTTATCCTATAGCATCAAGAGTGCCACAGCTAAAAACACAGCAAAGTGGAAAATGAATATAGTTACACAGAGACATCGCATTTTATGCACAAGAGTCGCTTACCTGTTTTCCAATAGCTCTCTTCCACAGAATGAAACAGACCTTACCGTAACAAGCTTTGTACATAAAGAAAATAAGCAAATTGGAAGCTTTGGCAGCTATTTCATTTAGATTCCAATTATCTATTTTATTTTTAATGCAGAAATAACGGCAAAAATACATACTGGAAGATTCTCCCAAAACTCACAGTATCTATATGTATGTGTATATATATATATGTGTGTATATATATACACACACACACACACACGATAGGGTTCTTAGAGAATCTATGGAAGAGACTTTGGAAGCTGGAAGAACACTTTCACTTCCATCTAGTTAGAGCCTCTGTGGCGGCTAAATACAGGATTCTTCACTGCCGCTGGACTAGGAGTAAGAAAAGGAGGAAGCAAAAACTAGCGGGGCCTGCCTATGCTACCTGCCTGCCTGCCCTCTGCAGCCACTCTGCCCGTGGCCTGCTTCCCCAGCTCTGGAGTCTGAGCAGTCTCGTACCAGTATAGATGAGAGTGGGAACAGACACAGAGAAGTTCTGAGTAAGTCGTGAGCCAGTAGCAGTGTGAATTGGGCTGTTGTGAGTCGAGCGGCATCCATGGCTTGGAGGATGAACCAGCGGAGACCTGAGGGAGTTTGTGGTCAAAGTGGAAGAAAAGAAAACAATACATACAACAGATAGCAAAGTTATGTTAAAACAGTTTCAAACGAGCTTTAGTTAAGGGAGAGGAATTATTTTTTTAATCCCTAGCATGCACAAAACAAGTTGAGATAAAAAAGAAGAGCTAGATATTAATTTGTTAGGAATCAGATTAATAAATTATGACTGCGAATAGAAAAACAGCAAGCAGAACTGTCAGTGGAATTAAATAAGAAAAAGACTGCGATTTGGATTTTCAGTTACTTTAAAATGCCTGTTATTATTTTGATCATTACTGAGCTTACTGAACAGTATTTCAGGAAGAAAATATCCATAAAAATGAAAAGTCAAATATGAAGTTCTTACATGACCTTCGAAACTGAGATATGAATACTTGCTAATATAATTAATTATATTTTTATATAAAGAAACTTTAATAACAGAACTGTTTCTGTCTAGAATATCAAGACTGGGGTACATAAGAATATGAAAAATGACAGCATAAAGATAAATGAGTGAATAGAATGTATATATATGTATACCCAATCATCCATATTTCTACACACCAAATATCTACCTTAAAACCAGGTTACAATGGGAACAAAACAAAGCAAAGGAACACTGCTTTAAAAAAAAAAAACATTAATTAATATAAATGACTCTTCTGTAACTTTCAAACAGAAAATATTATTTAAACTTAAACAGAATTTATCTCAACTACATTCTGAATTGAAACTTTGTAGGATATCAACTAATATCTTGCAATAGATCTATGTACATGTGTAGATACATATTTAGACCAGATACAGAAATACATTCATCTACGACATTTAAAATTTTCAAAGAAATTTAGGTGAAAGAGCACAGTTTCAATGGATGGCCAAAAAGAAAAAAAAAAAAGGCATATTATATAATTAAGAATCCTGGACTTCATATAATCAATTATTTCACTGTGTAATTCCTTCCCTTACGGACAATGGGGAGAAACAAATAAGTGACTATACTCTGAAAAGCTCTCATGCTCCCACTTTTTAGAATTCAAATTAATAGTAGTTTAAGAGCCCAACTTTTCCTGGCCTTTCTTCCTTTTTCATTGCCCAGTGAACATTCCCAACAGTCACAATTTGTCAAGATTCAAACATGCGTTCTCATTAATTGGCAACAGTGGTCCTTTACAGATCATCTACTTTCTGAAAATATCACTGCTTTTACTGTAGGACCAAATGTTTCTGTTTTTGTTGCTAACTTAAATTTTTAAGTGTTTAATGGATAAAAATCAAATATCTCATGGGTGACCAATTTCTATACAAGCAACTGAGCGAGGTTTTGTTTTTTTCTTTCTCTGTTCAAGAGACTAATGGAGTTTAAAAGTCTAAGAATCAGCACCATACAGAGGAGAAACTATAATTAAAAGCTCCTAAAAAGTACTTTATTAAAAAAAAGTAGGGACATGACTGAAGCGACTCAGCAGCAGCAGCAGCACCATGGAATTGATAAATCATATTTAAATACACTTTCTACCATTAAGATAGTTCAACTAGGAAACACCAAAGAGATTTATACTCTGTATTAAACATCTAAAATGAAAACAAGCTGATGGAGTAGAACACACGGTTAATAAAAGCAAAATAAAATGAACACTGTTAAATGTTCAAATTATGACATCGAATTAAAATCCAAGCACAGTGGAGGGAGCATCGCCATCATGTATTCTTGGAGCCCTAATTCTTATTGGTCTTATATGAAAGGTTGCCTTACAAGAATATGTTAGCAGTATTTCTTAACATTAAACTCATTCAGACAAGAACATAATCCAAATTACCTTTATCAAATTCCTGTCTAGAATCAACAAAGTTAAAATTAAATAGCAAAGTAAAGAATCAGATGACTCATAAAACAATTTTAAACTAGCACCCAAACTAATTCTTTATCAAAAAGACAAAGAAGCTGGTTGAAAGTTTTTTTTTTTTTTAATAAATAACATGACTTAAGTAATAAGATGCCATCAGAAAATCTTAATGAAGCCACTTAAATTCTTCATGGTATGAATATCTGAAAATTTAAGGCAAATGGCTGCAACAAAATTAGAAATAGAGAAAACTTAGACAAGCTCAGGTTTACTATAAATGGAACTCTCCCTGAACGCAGGCAGAATGTATTTCCCTACTATCCATATGTCATTTTAAGACAACAACAGGTACTGCAGCTTTCTTTCCACTAAGTAATTTAGTGAAAAGAGGAAAACTTCAGACATTACAGTTGCAAAGGCCAGGCCCCTTCAGTACAGATAAATCAGGAGGGTGGTAGAAGGAGGAGGGACCCAGGTCTTCAAGTAAATTTGCTATGGAAAGAGAAAAAAATCTCAATCCCCCAAAAGGTTATACCTGCCATCTGACTTTATCTATAGAACAAGGTAGTTCACACCTTTTTTAAGACATATTTTAAACGGAATATAAAGCAAATTCACTCAGTTTATTTAAAACAATTACACTTATCAATACTTCTAAATAAAATCAGGTAGCATACCCAACACTGTCCTCCCTCTTGTGACTAAAATTTAATTCAAATAACTAAAGGTTAGCAGAAAGAAACAATTAAAAAGAGTTAAGCTGAGACAAAGAGAAAAATTTCTCCTTTATAAAGACTGTTTGAAAAAACATTGTGATTGCTTTCTAGGCAACCTCTCTTTACTGCTGAACTAGGAAACATTTTGGGTTTTTTTGACTACAGAACTCTGACTCCATGATGATTAAAGTCAGAGGTCAGCACACTACACAGGACAGACCAAATCCATCTTGCCATCTGATTTTCGAAAGTAAGTTTTACTGGAACAAAAGACACACCCATTCATTTGCAAACTATTGTCAGCTGTTTTCATGCAACAATAGCAAAGTTGAGTCCTTGCTATTACCATTCTGGTCATTTACCAAAAAAAGTTTTTTGACCTGTGATCTACAAGAATCTCTAGAGCAATGGTTCTCAGTGGAAATACTATCAGTACTTTTAGTATAGAACAAGTCTTTGTTGTATAGAGGTGTCCCTTGCTCTGGAGAACAGGCAGCATTTCTGGTGTAAAACAGAACCATCCACCTTACCCCAAACATTACAACAGAAACTTTTCATTTCAAGTATTCCTTCTCGATAGCACCACCACGTTGAGAATCTCTGCCTTAAGCACAAATGATGACACATAAGCCAAATCAAGCCAACAGAAATGTTTTGTTGGATCAGATGGGGTTTGTTTTTTTTTTTAATCTGAGACTCTAACTTCCTTTAGGTCAAAATCGCCAAATTCCTTTAATTTTTTTTTATAAAAATAAAAACTATATGTCCAGTGCATGAAATACTTACTATTTACTATCTGGTCTTTTATAGAAGTTTGCCAACATCTGCTCTATGCAGTCCCAGTATTCACCATTTAATTATACCCCATTATTTTATTTATATAAATTGCTTGACCTCTGTAGACACTGAAGTTTGAGACCCCCGAACAGGTCAGTCTTCCCTGCTTTCTATACTATGTTGCTAATAATAGGCATAATTGGATTACGAGGTATAAGGTATTAAGCATTTCCCATACAACAAGTAAAATTCCCCACAATGCATAAACGATCATTTTATGCTTTAGGTACACAGTGCCTAAAGATGTAGAACAAGTTTAATTATACATTACTTAATATGAATTTCACAAGACAGTATAAAAAATACTAGGAAGATCTAAGTTTCAAATTTTGATAGTCATCTCTGATAAGTAAAATTGCCACAGGAAAAAAATGTATTTTGAACAACTCTACTAAAATGTTTCAAATCAAATGAAAATATGTAAGCAAAAGATAAAAATCTCCATAAGAACAATTCATCAATTCATACTTACTCCTTCATTTCTTTGGACGGGGAATTACATGCAGGAAGGAATGCTGCTGGGCTACTTAATTTATCCAGCGTACACGCTGTTCCTATGGCTCGTACCACTAACCCAGATTCGCCTTCCAGATCAAAACACTGTAAGTACCCAACAACCGCATTTCCTCTCATTTCAAGTACTTTCAAGCCAATCTTCCTCTGCAGTTCACCTACAAAAAAGGGAAGAAAATTCAGTCAGCTTTTTATCTGTATGTTTCAAAATACAAAGCTGGGTATGGTGGTGATTCGAAAGAGTCCAGAAAAATCACAGATTTTGAGAACTTGAAGGGAACCTAGAAGATTACCTGATACATACTCCTATAGTCAAGGAGGTAAGATATAATTAGCTACATTTTACAGATGTGCTAAGTAAGGTTCACTCATTCGTACATTGATTTACTAAATAATTTCTCACCATATACTGTGTGCCTGGCATTCTTTTCTTCTGTGCTAGAGACACAGAGGGGAACAAAAAAGATAAAGCCCTAAAACTAGTGGCATTTACACACTAGCGGGAGAAACAGATAAAAAATAAGTAAACAAGTATTACATACAAATAAAATACATAGAATATACAGCACATAATATACTCTAACATATATAAATATAATAAATTATATTAACGTGTAGACTAAATACAATAAAACATATAATTAAATTAATATAACAGTAACATATTAAATATAATATGCATATGCATTCAAACATTAAATATTTATATTTAAAACTGTATCGATTATATTAAAATTCATAAATATTAAGTACATGTTAATATACTTAATAAATTAATAACTGTAAATATATCTATTTATATTTAAATATGCAAATGTATTATAAACATGTTTGTGTTTATTAACAAATATAATATGTATTATCTGATATATATGAGAGACTGAATGTATGTATGTGTGTGTGTGCATATGCAGTCACACACACATACATACAAACATTAGATGGAAATAGGTTCTTCAAAGGAAAATAAAGTAATGAGGTAAGAGTGGCAGGGGAGTCGGGGATAAAAGGAGCTATAAATTGTCAGAGAAGGACTAGGAAAGGACATTTAAACAAAACGCCTAGGGGCTTTCCTGGTAGCTCAGCAGTAAAGAATCTGCCCACAATACAGGAAAATTTATCTATTATGCAGGAGAGGTGGTTTCAATCCCTGGGTTGGAAGATTCCCTGGAGGAGGGCATGGCAACCCACTCCAGTGTTCCTGCCAGGATAATGCCGTGGACAGAGGAGTCTGGTGGGGAGGAGCCTGGTGGGCTGCAGTGCATGGGCTCGCACAGAGTCAGGTAACACTGAAGTAACTGAGCAAGCACGCAAACAAAAATGCTCAGAGAGATCACCTAAGCTCTGACTACCAATAAACACCCAGAGGAGGAAAACTACTGCCCACTATTCCACTTCATAAGCACAATTTCCTTTCACCACCTAGATAAAAAGGAACCATAAGCTTCTGATTCAGATTTCTTCTTGTTATAAGACAATAATGCACATGTGTTTAGCAGAATGGGGCCAAGGATAAGGAAACAATTACAATTCATAGTCTTCACTGTAAAGTTTTAGTAACATGTCAAAAGGAAGTGAAGAATTTTGGAGGATTAAGTCAATCAGCCATGAAGTTACTATTTTTCAAATACCTGACATTAAAGAAATGAGCCTCTGTCTGGCCTCATTTGATGCCCTTGGCGTGCGAATTCGATCAATCCATTGATACTCTGGGTCTTCATTGACCACAAGTTCTTCTACAAATCCATGAATTATTACAGCTCTATAGCACTTTGGAATAGATGTTGCTGTTAAAGAAAATTATTAATTATGCTCCGTTTATCACAAAGTTAAATTCAACCCGTTAAAAATGTACAACTAGTTCTTACCTTGTGGATACATACTACAAGAACATATTTTACTGTGATAACCTCAGTGTAATCATAATAATACTTCCAATCAAACAGTTTCTTCTATTGATTCTAATGATTAGTCTTAGAAACAATCATTTTCTTTCATGAGGCTTCTCACCTTTCTCATATAATGGCATAGTAGATACAAACTTTATTTTTATAATATAGAAAACAGCTTCACAGCATCTTAAACAGTATTCAATACAAAATATTTAAAAAGTCAAAGTTAAACTGAGCTAAGTAGGTATTATACAAAAAACCAGAAAGCAGATAATGAATACCAAAAACCTCTAATTACTGGAAACCCTTTTAAAAAGTTCTGAACACCTCATAATGAAGGCTCAAAAATCAAACCATTACCTTTCTGACTTAATCTGAGAAGTCCTACAGGTTTGTAGTTCCTAATAATCCATGGCTCCAGGGCCAACTGGTTCAGTAGTCACTACGCTACTTAACAGACTCATTCAATACTGAGAACAACAAAGCTCACTGGATTTATCAAAAAGGGGAGAATTCGAGAATTCACACTTTCTCAACCAATTTTTAAAAATGCCATTAATTTCAACACCTGGGAAACAAATCTGATGAGGCTACATGTGTGGTGTATTGACACTTAATTCATATGGGCTGCTCAAAATCAGACAATGCTGACATGGAGCCTTCTGTGGTGGACTCATTAGTTTCAAGCCATTCATGTACCTTGAAATTAACGCAACTATTTAGAAGTTTTCAACCTTATTAGTTCAGGCTGGCTATAATTGCCAAGAACTGCTTAATTGCAACTCCAATTTTCATGGCATTCGCAGGGCTCCATACCTGTAGATGCTTATGTCGTTCTGGATAGTACCACGGTATTCCACTCCTATCTTTCAGCATCCTATACCAGCACAAAATGCCACTGGATCTTTCTTTTTTGTGACAGTTATTCAAAGCTTAATTATAGTCAGATCCTTTACACATCTGACAAAAATAACTTGCTCTAATTTATGAAAAAAATGTACTAGGCAATAAAATATTAATTTTTATAAAATAAGACAAATATGTGAAAATTATTTTAAGATTTTGTTGAATACTGGTACAAGAGTAAAACTCAAACTAGATGAGTAGCTTGCAATTTTCTCTATAAGTTAGTGTCCTATAATTATGCTTTTTAAATAATAATTCTGCTTTTTAAAGCCATGTAAGACTTCTGCAAGATATTCATGTCCATCCACCACAAATGGTTCCACATCTATACTGTCTGATTTTGAACAACCTATTTGAATTAGGTCTGAATATTCCACACATGTAGCCTCATCAAATATGTTTCCCAAATGTAGATATTAATGGGATTTGTCTTCATTGATTGAGAAAGTGCAACAAGTTTTCTCCCCTCGGGTGACATTAAGGTAGTGTTCAGTTCAGTTCAGTGGCTCAGTCACGTTCGACTCTGGGATCCCATGAATCGCAGCAAGTCAGGCCTCCCTGTCCATCACCAACTCCCGGAGTTCACTCAGACTCACGTCCATCGAATCCGTGATGCCATCCAGCAATCTCATCCTCGGTTGTCCCCTTCTCCTCCTGCCCCCAATCCCTCCCAGCATCAGAGTCTTTTACAATGAGTCAACTCTTCACATGAGGTGGCCAAAGTACTGGAGTTTCAGCTTTA
>SJYX01000716.1:71373-86950 GCA_006410675.1 Oreotragus oreotragus | reverse complement strand
TTGCTGAAGCCTGGCTTGGAGAATTTTGAGCATTACTTTACTAGCATGTGAGATGGGTGCAATTGTGTGGTAGTTTGAGCATTCTTTGGCATTGCCTTTCTTTGGAATTGGAATGAAAACTGACCTTTTCCAGTCCTGTGGTCACTGCTGAGTTTTCCAAATTTGCTGGCGTATTGAGTGCAGCACTTTCACAGCATCATCTTTCAGAATTTGAAACAGCTCAACTGGAATTCCATCACCTCCACTAGCTTTGTTTGCTGCGATGCTTTCCAAGCCCCACTTGACTTCACATTCCAGGATGTCTGGCTCTAGATGAGTGATCACACCATTATAATTATCTGGGTCATGAAGATCTTTTTTGTACAGTTCTGTTTATTCTTGCCATCTCTTCTTAATATCTTCTGCTTCTGTTAGGTCCAGACCATTTCTGCCTTTATCGAGCCCATCTTTGCATGAAATGTTCCCTTGGTATCTCTAATTTTCTCAAAGAGATCTCTAGTCTTTCCCATTCTTTCTTTTCCTCTATTTCTTTGCATTGATCGCTGAAGAAGGCTTTCTTATCTCTTCTTACTCTTCTCTGGAACTCTGCATTCAGATGCTTATATCTTTCCTTTTCTCCTTTACTTTTCACTTCTCTTCTTTTCACAGCTATTTGTAAGGCCTCCCCAGGTAGCCATTTTGCTTTTTTGCATTTCTTTTCCATGGGGATGGTCTTGATCCCTGTCTCCTGTACAATGTCACGAACCTCATTCCACAGTTCATCAGGCACTCTGTCTATCAGATCTAGGCCCTTAAATCTATTTCTCACTTCCACTGTATAATCATAAGGGATTTGATTTAGGTCATACCTGAATGGTCTAGTGGTTTTCTCTACTTTCTTCAATTTGAGTCTGAATTTGGTAATAAGGAGTTCATGATCTGAGTCACAGTCAGCTCCTGGTCTTGTTTTTGTTGACTGTATAGAGCTTCTCCATCTTTGGCTGCAAAGAATATAATCAATCTGATTTCAGTGTTGACCATCTGGTGATGTCCATGTGTAGATCCTTCTCTTGTGTTGTTGGAAGAGGGTGTTTGCTATTACCTTGTACGAGGGGTATCTCCTTTCCGCCGCCCTTCCTGACCTTCAACGTGGGATAGCTCCTAAAGGTAGTGTAGGCTACATTCAAATACAGTATATCAGCTGTTTTATATCACTATGTTTTATATCACACATGGGCTCCCACCTAGTTTAAGAATGCACTGATTTTCTTTCAACATGTAGCCTAGATGAACTGTGGGCTCATTCTCTATATATCAGTTTGGGTTTATTCCCAATTATTGCGTTTTGAGTTAAGACTGTACCAAAATGCTAGCATACTTTGCATTCCCACATCTAATTTCTCTAAGGCTGAATTAATTTGTTGCATTGCAGGAAAAAACTTTTCACCTTTATCTTCAATCTTGTTTCCAGTCATTCTTAGATATTTCTTATGTAGTGCTTTACCAATCAATTCTCCACCTCAAACCCAATATCACTATACATAAGGTTTAAGTAAATATTCTCTCATTAACATATGGATTCTTCTTTAAAAATTCTGAAAAAGATGCAAAAATCTTCAGCTGTTACTCTTTCTAGTGGTGTTTTGTACTGTAACCAGCAGTGATTAATGCGATTCCTTCTAATCACGCTCTGTGGGCCTGGGCGGAGGCTGGCATAGAGACTAGAGAAGTCAGGGGAGGGGGGAACAGCCAAAGGCAGCCTCCCTGCAGGCCTCAGTGACATCGTCATGACAACCACATGCACAGACATGCCCCACTGGATTTTTCTAGAAAAAACTTTCTATGAACTTGTGAAAAATTGGCTATCATCTACTTTAAAATCAGATAAGTTTCCAGAGCTACAGCAATTAGTTCTGAAAAACTAGTAATTTTCTCTTTGACATTAAGACCAAAGTATAATAGGTTTTCTGTTAGCCTTCTGAAATATTAATTTGATTTCTTACATTTAACACATTTATTAATACATTTTTGTATTAATATAAATATCTATAAAGTAATAAAATTTCTCATATTTATTAATGTATTAAATTTCCTGTCAAATGAGTAATAAAATATATTTACTTACTGCAGAAGAATTTGACTCCACATGATGACTGCCTGAATCGATTTAAATCATTGAAGAGGTCTACTTTGACAACTACGTTGATTTCCCCACGGATACCTGTAATTTCAAAAGGAAAATCAAGTTTCTACCTTTAGAAAATAAAGTATAATTAAATAATCAGCAAATAAATGCCAATTAATGATTTTAAAATAATGTATCAATCATAATAGCAATGCTAACCTTGTTTCCTAATTATTTTTATTCTATAGATGCTCTATTTAAGTAAATACTGTTCCCAACTTATTTTAGTATTTTAAATATGAGTAAAAATACAGAATATGAATAATGTCACAATACACACAAATCTCATCAAATATCTTACCTTCTTATAATAAACGACTATTGATGGAATTGCCAGGTCAAAAATGTAAAAGAGGCAGAAAAGTGCAAGACTGTAGGCAGAAGTATCTGCCAGTTTCTTATGAGTCCATCTGCCCTTTTAAAGAGATGACATTATTTTTAGGTTAGCCGTTCTCAACTTTTTGATCACTGGGCCCCTTTAATTTCAAAAACTATTGAGGATCTCAAAGAGTCTTCGTCTATGTGGGTCAAAACCTATCTTCAATATTTACCGTGTTACAAATTTAAACTGAAAATTCAGAAAAATATTTACTTATTACTTCATTTAAACTAACAGGAAATCCATTTACGACAAAATAAACATTTTTATAAAAATAACTATATTTTGAAAAACAAAAAAAGTGTTTAACGATAAGAGTGGCATTACATTTTTTCAAACCTCTATAGTGCATAACTTAAGGAAATATTTAGATTCTCGTTTCTGCTCTGCATTCAGTGTGTGGTAACATGATATCATCATAAGATACCTCTAGAAAGCTCCATTGTACCTTCTTAAGAATATAAACATTTTTATAAAAATAACTATATTTTGAAAAACAAAAAAAGTGTTTAACGATAAGAGTGGCATTACATTTTTTCAAACCTCTATAGTGCATAACTTAAGGAAATATTTAGATTCTCGCTTCTGCTCTGCATTCAGTGTGTGGTAACATGATATCATCATAAGATACCTCTAGAAAGCTCCATTGTACCTTCTTAAGAATATGAGGCTAAAAATGGCAAATGACATACATATAAGTATCATGCCAAAAACAGTTCTTATCTCACTTCGCAGGGCCTATGAAAGTATCTCAGGGACACACAGATGTCCCTAGACCATACTTTGAGAACTTTACTTTAGGTAACAAAAAGCCTTTGAACACTTTTCTTCCTTTCAAGAATTTTTATGCAGAAAAGTTTCAAAATCATTCATTTAAAGTATGTTTTAGAAACAGAGTACTAATATTAGATGTTTTCAAATGATGTATTTGCTTATTATATTGCACAAACTCAGCAAGCATTATTCCAAATTATGGTCAGAAAAGTTACAGTTCTACCAACAATACAAACTACCACATGTCTATTAAAAGCCATATTTTTAAAAAAAACCAAGTTTAGCACAAAAGTCTTTAAGATAAATTTAAAGATTGTGAGGACTTCCCTGGTGGCCCAGTGATTAGGTATAGGCCTGCCAATACAGGGGACACGGGTTCAAATCCCTGACCCAGGAAGATCCCATATGACACCCAGGGCAAGTCCATGCCCCACAACTGCTGAGCCTGAGCTCTGGAACCCGCGAGCCACAAGCACTGAAGCCCGGACACCTGGAGCCCAGGCTCCGTAACAGCAGAGACGCCCTCACTTACCTCAGCCACAGGAAAGCCCAGGCAGCAACAAAGACCCGGCAGGACCAAACTAATTTTGAAGAATTAATTTTTAAAAAAACATTGTGACGTATTTTCTTAAAATGTCCTGCTTACCATGAATGGTATCATAAATTGGAAACCATCCTGAGATGACAGTTGCAGCCTCACTGTAGAGTAAAGGATCAATGTCAATGTACACTTTACCAATGGCATCATTGGCACTATATGTATCATGGTCAAGAACTGTGATCTGGAGAGGTTCATCTTGTAAATCTTCATCATCCACCTAAAAAAGGATACTTTAAAAGTTAAATCTTTTAATAAAAATATAATAAAAATCTTCATTACCATAAATGTATGCATAATGTAGATGATTACTTATCTCTGGGAAAAAATAATATCATACAGATTTATCTCTAAGTAAAGGTAGAGAGACTAGTCATCAGAGAAATGCAAAAGAAAACCAATGAGATATCACCTCACATTTACATTCTTTGTATTAAAATGGTCATCAAGTCTGGTGAAGTCTACCTCCCAAATCTAAATATCTTCCTTTGGTGGTTAAAATATGAAACAGTTCAAAGTAAAAGAATACAAATGAGCCTTAGCCATAAGAAATCAAACTCACCTCATTCATAATAGAAATGCACATTAAGATTATATAATAATTTATATAATTAGATTATCCTATTAGGATGACTTACATTTTTAAAATAAATAATGTGAACAAGAATATGGAAAAACTGAAACTCTCAAGACACACTGGTGGGAATGCAAAATGGTGCAACCACTGTGAAAAAGTTTGGCAGTTCTTTAAAAAGCTAAACACAGAAATTACCATATGACTCACACTCCACTTCTAGGTATAAACCCAAAGGAACTGAAAACAAAGATTCAAAAAGTTCCTTGTATACCAGTGTTCACTGGTGTGGCATTAGTCACAAGAGCCGAAAGGCAGAAACAAATTCAAGTGTTCAACAACAGATGAGAATAAACAAAACATGGTAAGTTCATAAGATGGAATATTATTCAGCCATAAAAAGGAACGAAACTTGGATACACACTGCACAACACAGATAAACCCCGAAAACATCATGCTAAGTGAAAGGAGCCACACACAAGAGCACAAACACTTATGATCCCACTTTTATGAAATACTTAACACATTAAAATTATATAATAATTTATATAATTAAATTATCCTATTAGGATGACTTACATTTTTAAAATAAATAATGTGAACAAGAATATGGAAAAACTGAAACTCTCAAGACACACTGGTGGGAATGCAAAATGGTGCAACCACTGTGAAAAAGTTTGGCAGTTCCTTAAAAAGCTAAACACAGAAATTACCATATGACTCACACTCCACTTCTAGGTATAAACCCAAAGGAACTGAAAACAAAGATTCAAAAAGTTCCTTGTATACCAGTGTTCACTGGTGTGGCATTAGTCACAAGAGCCGAAAGGCAGAAACAAATCCAAGTGTTCAACAACAGATGAGAATAAACAAAACATGGTAAGTTCATAAGATGGAATATTATTCAGCCATAAAAAGGAACGAAACTTGGATACACACTGCACAACACAGATAAACCCCGAAAACAATGAAAACAAAGATTCAAAAAGTTCCTTGTATACCAGTGTTCACTGGTGTGGCATTAGTCACAAGAGCCGAAAGGCAGAAACAAATTCAAGTGTTCAACAACAGATGAGAATAAACAAAACATGGTAAGTTCATAAGATGGAATATTATTCAGCCATAAAAAGGAACGAAACTTGGATACACACTGCGCAACACAGATAAACCCCGAAAACATCATGCTAAGTGAAAGGAGCCACACACAAGAGCACAAACACTTATGATCCCACTTTTATGAAATACTTACACGGGCAAATTCAGAGACAGAAGGTAGATGAGAGGCTACAAGGGGCAGGGGAGAGAAGGGCATAGGGAGTTGCTGCTGAATGACGAGTTTCTCTGAGGTGACCAAAAAGTTTTGGAAATAGTGGTGATGCTTGCATATCACTGTATGCAGGTAAATGCAATTAATGCTGTTGTATTGTACACTTAAAAATGGTTAAAATGGTAATATTTATGATATATTTTTATAAAATTCAAAAACTTTTAATCTGTATACAGTTTGTAAGTGATTTTTGGTATTGCTAAAATCCAGAGGAAAAGTATTACATAATAATATAATATCTTTTTAATCTGGGCTCTCCTATTCACACACCATTTGTCTAAACTATAACATAATTTTTTGGAAAATTCAATATTCCTAGGGCTTCCCAGCTGGCACTAGTGGTAAAGAATATGCCTGCCAATGCAGGAGATGCAGGTTTGATCCCTGGGTTGAGAAGATGCCCTGGAAGATACAACCCATTCCAGTATTCTTGCCTGGAGAATCCCATGGGCAGAGGCCAATGGGGTCGAAAAGAGACACAATTGAATGACTGAGCACACACATAGGAAATATATTTCTGGTGTAGAGAAACTACAATACCTGAAATAAAAAGTAGTGCAATCATTCCTGGGGAGGGGAGAAAAAAGGGTCATATCAGAAATACACACACAAAAAATGCTGACATTTAAAAACTTACCTCAAATTTAAACCACTCTGAGTTCCACTGAGGGTTGAGGGACTTGAGATACACATCTGTTTTAAAGGTGGTATTACCAAATTTTACCTAAAAACAAATGAGAATTCAAATATAAAGATCAAAAACGTGAATAAAAATAAAATTTAACGTCAGCTAAGCAATGGGAAGATTAACCATGCAGGGGGGAAAAAGACAACTATCCCTGAGATGAAAGGGGAGAAAATAGGATAGGCCCAGGTAAGTTGATAGACTACACCTGGGAACAAGGGCTCGTCCACCATTCTGTTCGACTAGCTCTGTCGATCCCTGGGTCAGGAAGACCCCCTGGAGGAGAGCATGGCAACCCACTCCAGTATTCTTGCCTGGAGACTCCCCAAGGACCGAGGAGCCTGGCAGGCTACAGTCCACGGAGGTCATAAAGAGTCGGACACAACTGAGCGACACAACAGCACGGCACGGTGAAATTAAAATCAGACCATTATGTCAGTGTGAGAGCCTCCCTGGTGGCTCCATCTGTAAAGAATCCACCTGCAATGCAGGAGACCCAAGTTGAATCCCTAGTCGGTAAGATTCCCCTGGAGAAAGAAATGGCAACCCACTCTACTATTCCTGCCTGGAAAATCACACAGACAGAGGAGCCTGGTGGGCTACAGTCCATGAGGTCACAAATGTGGGGCATGACTTAGTGGCTAATCCACCACCAACTCCGTATAGAGGAAGTACTCAACACAGCCTTCACTAAACAGGAGCTTAAACAAAAGAGCAAAGTCTTAAGGGTGGAGGACCAGCAAAACAAAATCAGAAGGTAAAAAGGACAGCTGTCTTGCCAGCTCATCAAGGGAATCCAGAACTACAGCCTATTATTACAAGAACTTAGTAACATATACTCCTCTATTTTCTTACTTCCTCATATTTGTTATTTTTTAAAATATTTACTTGTGTATACATCAGTTCAGTTCAGTCGCTCAGTCGTGTCTGACTCTTCACGACCCCATGAATCACAGCACACCAGGCCTCTCTGTCCATCACTAACTCCCGGAGTTCACCCAAACTCATGTGCATCGAGTCGGTGATGCCATCCAGCCATCTCATCCTCTGTAGTCCCCTTCTCCTCCTGCCTCCAATCCCTCCCAGCATCAGTGGTCAGCAATAAACTATGGTCATTAACGGTTTTATGTTCCTATGCCAGGGGACAATAAAAGGGGTTGGATGGGGAGTCTATCTAGTTTCACAGTCAGTCTTGACGGGCACTAAATCAAAAAGAAAAAGTAAATAAGAAGAAAATGAAAAAGATGGAAAGCAGGTTAAATCCCTGGGACGTTTCTAACAAAGGAGATTGTGAAACCTCAGACGACTTGAGAAGCGGTCAGGAAGCTTAAGAGCAAAACAGATAAACTACTTCCTAGACTGTCTCATCTTTCCTAAATTTGATCTTGCCAAGCTCTTTCCCAATTCTATCAGTTTTCACCAGTATGTATCTCCCACCCTCAAAATTCACTAAAGGTTTATCCCAATACCCAGTAAAGAATTTTGCATATTGTAGATACTTAGGAAATGCTGGTTCAGTCAGATTACCCATGAAATCTCCTTTCCTCCCTGATTTACAATCCTACTTTTGGTATTACAATACTGGCAGACATTAACGTTTAATCAGTCCAGAAAATATTCTAAAAGCAAAATACCCAAAACTATAGTCATTATCTTCTGTACATTTTATCATACAATTTGAATTATCAGGGATGATACCTACCATTTTGTACCTAGGTAGTTGCATCAGAGGGTAGAAAAAGTTTAAGAAATTACACAAAAATATTAAGTTCTTGCATGGTGAGTGTGCTTAGTTGTTCAGTTGTGTCTCACTCTTTGCGATCCCATGAACTGTAGCCAGCCAGGCTCCTCTGTTCATGGAATTTTCCAGGCAAGAATACTGAAGTGGGTTGCCATTTCCTACTCCATCAGGCATGGTAAGGACTATGATAAATAAGAAACTGAGAAAAAGGATTTGCCAACCATGTCACAAACAGCTAATCTCCTTGATTTCTAACAAGTTCCTACAAAGCAGTAAGAAAAAGATCAATAAACCAACTGAAAATAGGAAATTCACAGAAATGGAAATGTAGATGTCTTTTTAATACATCAAAAGATGAAAACAAACTAAACCAGCATCTCGACTACTTAGGTTGGCAGAGGTCAAAAAGTCTGAAAAAACAGTGTGAGTGAAAAGTTTCATACTCATACTCTTGTTGCTCTAAGTGCAACTTTGAACAATCTTCACAAAGTGCAATCTGACAACATTTATCAAAAGTTAAATGCCATACCATTTAAACTCATACGAGATGCACAATGATATAGACAAGCAGCATTATGGTGGCAAATGATTGGAAATAACCTAGATGTCCATCAGTTGGGAACTGGCTAAATCAAGTATGGGAAAGCTGTATGATGCAGTGCTAAAGAGAAAAATGAAGCCGTTCTCCAAACACTAGTACAGAACAATGTCTAAGGGCCCAGGTTTGATCCCTGGTTGGGGAACTAAGATCCCACATACCACAACTAAGCCCGTGCGTTGCAAGCAGAGAAGTCTGTGTGCTGAACCAAAGAGCCCAGTGCAGTCAAAATAAATTAAATTAAAAAAATTTTTTTAAAAGGAACAATGTCTAAGATACATCTCTACTGCAGGGCAGTGTGTATGGCATTCTTTGTGGAGGAAAAAAATGACAAAATGACATAAGGCATATGACATATCCCTATATGTGCACAGATTATTTCTGGAAGGATATACAATAAATGTTAACAGAGGCCACTGAACAGAACAAAACAGATCAGTTGAAGGAGAGGCAATGAGAGGCTGACTCATTTTGTACCTGTCAAAATTCAAATTTTAACATGCATGTATATTACCTATTTTTTACATGGGTTTTTTTTTTTTTTAATGCGTTATTTTAAAAGTCAAAAACATCAAAAATAAAACTAAATTCAAATGGCAAAAACTCTGTTTAGACTCAGATTATAGAACTCTGGATTCACTTTCAGGAATTTATCCTAAAGAAGTACTTTCACATGTGGCTCCTCCTCCAGAGTGACAAGAAAGGGACTAAATCACATACTCCCTACTAAAGAACGGAGCTGACTATATATGCTGTGAGGGGAATATGTCTGTGGCATAATAACTGAAAAAACCAAGAAACAGGATATGTCAAAGTTGCTTTTTTTTNAACTTTCACATGTGGCTCCTCCTCCAGAGTGACAAGAAAGGGACTAAATCACATACTCCCTACTAAAGAACGGAGCTGACTATATATGCTGTGAGGGGAATATGTCTGTGGCATAATAACTGAAAAAACCAAGAAACAGGATATGTCAAAGTTGCTTTTTTTTAGAGGGAGGAGTAGACAGATACATACCAAAAAAGAGACAGCAGTGATCTCTGAAGAAGGAACTGATAAGGGAGCAGATAACACAGTACAGCGCTGTAAGGAGTATGGGGCTTTCAGGTTTCCTGCTGAGCATCTGAATCTTTTGTAACAGGAGTTATTCATGCTCAGTTGTCTCTCAGGTATTGGTTGGGACCCAGGTGTTGGTCCCAGGACTCCTCTGTACCCCTCGCCCAACCCCAGATATCCAAATCTGTGGATGCTCAGGTCCTTTATGTAAAATGGTACAGTATCTGTACATACTTTCCTGTACACTTCAAATCATCTCTAATCCAGAGGGTCACAAAGAGGACACGGCTGAAGCCGTGTGCTAAGTCACTTCAGCCGTGTCCTCTCTGTGACCCTATGGACTGTGGCCCACCAGGCTCCTCCGTCCAAGGAATTCTCCAGGCAAGGATACTGGAGTGGGTTGCCACTTCCTTCTCCAAAATGCTATGTAAATAGCTGTAAATACAACATGTGTGTATGCTAAGTCACTTCAGTCCTGACTGTGACTCTCTGGACTATAGCCCGCCAGGCTCCTCTGTCCATGAGATTCTCAAGGCAAGACTATTGGGTTGCCATTCCCTTCTCCAGCGGATCTTCCTAACCCAGGGATTCAACCCTACCCTTGTCTCATGTCTCCTGCATTGGGAGGTAGGTTCTTTACCGCTAACGCCACCTGGGAAGCCCATACTATGTAAACAGCTGCCACACACAATAAATTCAAGTGTTGCTTTCTGGAACTTTCTGGAATTTTTTTTTTCCAAATATTTTCTATCTGCAGTTGGTTGATTCCAAGGAAGCAGACCCCAGGGGCGTGAAGGGGCCAACTGTATTACTGTGTAACTATCTTTTTACTTTTAAATCACAAATGTAAAAGAAATGAAATGAGGAAAAAGACCCCTCAGAAGAAACATGCTTACTACTTCTCTAACGTTTATTTCAATATTCAAAACACCAAAGAAATATTTATTTTTTAATTTACCTAAAAACTACTTTATTTGAAGTAAAATATCATTAGGATTCATAATACCATTCAACACCATTCAAAAGCCAAATGTACCCAAGGGTTTTGGCTCAACTGCCAAAAACCAGCATATCATTCCCTAAGTTATGATTTTGGCACTCTCTTAAGTTCTGTTCCACTACAGTATAATGCTGTAATGTGCTTTTTTGGGGGGAGTTGGAGGGGGGGGACGGTCAACTGCCCATTTCACCTGTAAAAATCTACTAGTCCCCATACTATTCTAAACCAACAAAAGATTTTAGAAGAAAAAAGCTAGAGCAGGTACTCTGCCAACATTGCGGTGATTCCCCACCTACTAAAGAAGAATCAGAGTTCATTTGGTCTTATTTAATTCAAAGGAGATTTTATTACTCAGCAATTAAATGAATGCCTCGCCATTTAGCTAAAGAACATCAGGGATTTTAACGAGATTCCCTGGTAAGGTAAAAGCATTCTCTTTCCCCACTCATTAGCTAAATTACCTTGAGAAAGTTATTTAACCTGTTATTTAAAGCTGCTTCCTCCTCTGGAAAGAGGAGTTGCTGTAAGCATTAGTCAGGATAATGCATGTAGAGACCTAGCAAAATGTCTGGTAGAAGATGCTCATTAAATATTAATTTCTTTTCCTCTCCCAGTTCCTTCAAAGGCTCCTGGGTAAACACAAAATGATAATGTAGTTTAGCAGAACAGTTTGTAACATGCACATTAATACTGGGATATATTTTGATTAATACTTCCCTTGTACAGAATCCCATCCCATTCATCCTGGAGACTCCCATTTAATAATCATCTTTAAGTACTACTTGGTCTTCATTGGCTTCCTGAAAGCCTCACATCATATATAGCAGAAATTCCCTCAACCAATACAACCAGGACCAATATCTGAGTAGTCAGTCAAATAATCTGGTTAGATCAGATAATAATTAAAAATGATACAAGCAGTAAACATATTCAAATAAAACAGGCAAACAAATATTCATTTCTCTATCTTTTATCATAAGACTAAAGGCCTCATCTTTGAGTAAGGATCCACTGCTGATAGTTCTGTGGCATGTTTGCGTAAACAACACTCATAATTTATCATCTGTGTTTGCCAGTTTGGGTTTCCTTATAATGTGGTAGAGGGACTTCCCTGGTAGTCCAGTGGCTAAGACTCCACACTTCCAATGCAGGGGGCCCAGGTTCGACCCCTGGTCAGGGACCTAGATCACACATGTCATAGCTAAAGACCTGGTGCAGCCATATAAACAAATAATTTTTTTTCATGCAATAGACNCACGGTCAACTGCCCATTTCACCTGTAAAAATCTACTAGTCCCCATACTATTCTAAACCAACAAAAGATTTTAGAAGAAAAAAGCTAGAGCAGGTACTCTGCCAACATTGCGGTGATTCCCCACCTACTAAAGAAGAATTAGAGTTCATTTGGTCTTATTTAATTCAAAGGAGATTTTATTACTCAGCAATTAAATGAATGCCTCGCCATTTAGCTAAAGAACATCAGGGATTTTAACGAGATTCCCTGGTAAGGTAAAAGCATTCTCTTTCCCCACTCATTAGCTAAATTACCTTGAGAAAGTTATTTAACCTGTTATTTAAAGCTGCTTCCTCCTCTGGAAAGAGGAGTTGCTGTAAGCATTAGTCAGGATAATGCATGTAGAGACCTAGCAAAATGTCTGGTAGAAGATGCTCATTAAATATTAATTTCTTTTCCTCTCCCAGTTCCTTCAAAGGCTCCTGGGTAAACACAAAATGATAATGTAGTTTAGCAGAACAGTTTGTAACATGCACATTAATACTGGGATATATTTTGATTAATACTTCCCTTGTACAGAATCCCATCCCATTCATCCTGGAGACTCCCATTTAATAATCATCTTTAAGTACTACTTGGTCTTCATTGGCTTCCTGAAAGCCTCACATCATATATAGCAGAAATTCCCTCAACCAATACAACCAGGACCAATATCTGAGTAGTCAGTCAAATAATCTGGTTAGATCAGATAATAATTAAAAATGATACAAGCAGTAAACATATTCAAATAAAACAGGCAAACAAATATTCATTTCTCTATCTTTTATCATAAGACTAAAGGCCTCATCTTTGAGTAAGGATCCACTGCTGATAGTTCTGTGGCATGTTTGCGTAAACAACACTCATAATTTATCATCTGTGTTTGCCAGTTTGGGTTTCCTTATAATGTGGTAGAGGGACTTCCCTGGTAGTCCAGTGGCTAAGACTCCACACTTCCAATGCAGGGGGCCCAGGTTCGACCCCTGGTCAGGGACCTAGATCACACATGTCATAGCTAAAGACCTGGTGCAGCCATATAAACAAATAATTTTTTTTCATGCAATAGACTTAAAATTGCTGGTAAAAAACTATGGATAAAGAATACTCATTTTAAAGTCTTCATCTAATTCAGGAGTAATTTTTAGCAACTGTTTCCATAAGTCTTTACACAGCATTATCAACTTCATCATCCCACTTAAATCACTGATTTGTATGAGGTTTAAACAAATAACAATAACAAATGAAGTTGGCATAAATAGGGTAGGGAATAAACACAACTGCCTCTTAGTAATATATCAGAACTGATGGGAAAAACAGGCACACTGGAGCAGAATCTAATGATATGAGGTATTCAAAAATGTGTTTACGGCAGAAATGCAGAGCATTGGAGACTATAATGAGTCAGCTGGTAGAAACTGGTTAAGAGAGCATCCACGGTACAGACTTCTCCCCCTCATTTTCAGACCACTTGGCAATCTGTATCCATCTGAGCCACCAGGGGGCCTGTATCCCCTTTACTCAGCCAAATTTTATTTCCCACTTCTATTCAACAAGAACCCTCTTTTCAATTACATGTGCTCTATTCCCTCCTTTTGCTTATATCGTTTGTCCGATTCATCCAAAAAATGCTCCCTTTTCCTCTCTGCCTGTGGAGATGTTACCATCCTTCCAGTCCAGCACAAAGGCTTCTTATCACCAGCCCAGACTTCATTATGCTCCTTTCCTATGCATTCATACAGTGCTTAGAGTCTACCCCATACAATGTACAGGGGGCCTGTATCCCCTTTACTCAGCCAAATTTTATTTCCCACTTCTATTCAACAAGAACCCTCTTTCCAATTACATGTGCTCTATTCCCTCCTTTTGCTTATATCGTTTGTCCGATTCATCCAAAAAATGCGCCCTTTTCCTCTCTGCCTGTGGAGATGTTACCATCCTTCCAGTCCAGCACAAAGGCTTCTTATCAACAGCCCAGACTTCATTATGCTCCTTTCCTATGCATTCATACAGTGCTTAGAGTCTACCCCATACAATGTATCCCTTTATTATACTGTAATCCTTCGTTATCCCTTTTTTCCTGCTTTAATCTTTCCCTTTCTGCTGGATTATTCCTACTAGCACACAAATATGTTCTCATATCTTCTAATTTATTTTTTAAGTACTAAAAACTGCATACCCCCTCAATATCACACTATTTCTCCTCTCCCCTCACAGCCTTATTTCTTGAAACAGTTGCCTATTCATGCCACCCCTACTTCCTTATTCCTGTGAAGAGTGCGTGTGCGCATGTATTCAGTTGTGTCCAACTCTTTGTGACCCTATGGACTGTAGCCCACCAGGCTCCTCTGTCCATGGGGTTCTCCCATGGAGTGGGTTGCCATGCCCTCCTCCAGATCTTCCCAACCCAGGGATCGAACTTGGGTCTCTTATTATTTCTGCCATCTTGGCAGGTTGGTTCTTTACCACTAGCACCACCTGGGAAGCCCTCCTGTGTACTTACTTTACTACAGTATGGGTTTCCGGCCTTGTCAGTTCTTCTGAGTGTCAATGCCGTCTGAGACATTACTTTCCTGATTATCTCCTAAAATCACAGGCTGACAGTATGTTTCCTTCCCACCATCATCTTGGCAGGTTGGTTCTTTACCACTAGCACCACCTGGGAAGCCCTCCTGTGTACTTACTTTACTACAGTATGGGTTTCCGGCCTTGTCACTTCTTCTGAGTGTCAATGCCATCTGAGACATTACTTTCCTGATTATCTCCTAAAATCACAGGCTGACAGTATGTTTCCTTCCCACCATCCTCAACTTCTAATAAATTCTTAATGCCAAATTCGTTCAAGGATCCATCTTCTTGCTCCCTCTTCTCTCCCCCTTAGTCAGTGGTTTACAAAAGGGACAGAACCAACTTCTAATGGAACTTTAAAAATTGCCAGTGGGTATTTTTGGGACAAACAGTGAAGAAGGTCAGAGATGCTAGTTCAGTTCAGTTCAGTTGCTCAGTCGTGTCTGACTTCTTGTGACCCCATGAATCGCAGCACGCCAGGCCTCCCTGTTCATCACCAACTCCCAGAGTTTACTCAGACTCACATCTATTGAATCCGTGATGCCATCCAGCCATCTCATCCTCTGTCATCCCCTTCTCCTCCTGCCCCCAATCCCTCCCAGCATCAGTCTTTTCCAATGAGTCAACTCTTCGCATGAGGTGGCCAAAGTACTGGAGCTTCAGCTTCAGTATCTGTCCTTCCAATGAACACCCAGGACTGGTCTCCTTCAGGATGGACTGGTTGGATCTCCTTGCAGTCCAAGGGACTCTCAAGAGTCTTCTCCAACACCACAGTTCAAAAGCATCAATTCTTCGGTGCTCAGCTTTCTTCACAGTCCAACTCTCACATCCATACATGACCAC
>SJYX01000716.1:44568-63758 GCA_006410675.1 Oreotragus oreotragus | reverse complement strand
GGAGAGGAGGTATCGATTGCTCGGCGCTCGGTCCACCTCGCAGAGGAGAGGCGAAATTGGCTGAGAGCAGATGAGAGGCGGGACGGACTTCGAGGAAGCGGAGGACAGGGAAACTGGTGGAGCTCCGCATCATCCAGCGAGCGCGGGCTGTAGGTTGGAGCCCAGCTGCTTCCAGAGAGGACGCTGGTCTACCGGTCAAGGGCGAGCCGCAGGTGCGGCTCCTAACTTCTCCGCGGGGCGTTACCTTCCCGGCTGCCAGCGCCGCGTTTCCAAAGGGCCAGGAGAGACTGGGCAGCAGCAGAGACGGATAGAGGATCGGTTTCAGTTTGCCTTTAACGACCTTTAGTAGTTCGTGAAATCAGCTTAACTGGTTTCTACCTGGAAGGGCTACAGTTTTTGTCTTATATGAAATAGAGTGAGAAATTTCGGGAACCTCTTGAGTAGTCGAGTAAAGTATTGGAGTAAGATAGTCGAGTATCCTATAGTAACATTCTTTATGCAGTCAAATACACGTGTACTGGGTTACAGATGTTAAGGTAGATTTTGGACGGAAAAAAATTGAAATCCAAAGGCACTTCTTGCAGGAATTTGCCTCGTACCCTTAGGTCATCTCAGGCTGGTTATGCTGGCCATAAATCGGGCCAATAAATCAGGAGACGAGTTGTTGGAACAAGAAATAACGATATTAATTGGATTAGCAGACTGAGAAGATGGCCGACTAAAGCCTCAAAAGGCTGCCTCTGCTTAATCTCAATTCAGGCTCCTTTTATACAGAAGTGGGAGAGGGGCCCACTCTGTTAGTGTTAGTCGCTGTCTTGTCTGACTCTTTGCGACCCCATGGACTGAAGCCGTCCAGGTTCCTCTGTCCATGGGATTCTCCAGGCAGGAATACTGGAGGGGGTAGCCATTCCCTTCTCCACAATATCTTCCCGAACCTGGGTCTCCCATATTGCAGGCAGATTCTTTACCGGTCTGAGCCACCAGGGAAGTCCAAGCGCTGAGCAGAACCAGTAACAGCTGCGGGCTGACGGTTGCTCCCTGTCAATTGCTTGGGGGAGGAGCCCATTGAGGTGCTAACCAACGGCTATTAGAGCTGAGCTGCTATAGCTTGCCCCTGCCCTGACACTATTATAACTTCTTGAAGGAATTTGCCCTCCACTCTTCGTTTCAGTGTGGTTATTAAGCATCTAAAGATCTACAATTCTGCCGGAATTTCAGGACCTCCTACCATTGGAAACTGGGCTTCTCTGGTGGCTCAGATGGTAAAGAATCTGCTTACAGTGCAGAAGACCTCGGTTCTATCCCTGGGCTGGAAAGATCCCCTGGAGAAGGAAATGGCAACCCACTCCAGTATTCTTGCCTGGAGAATTCCATGGATAAAGGAACCTGGTGGTCTATAGTCAGGGGACTGAAAGAGTCAGACACGATGGAGCAACTAATATTGGACGTGCTTTAGTAAACAGTTTGAAGACTCGACCCAATTGTATATATACATAAACTTGCTAAAATGAAGCCTAATTTATAAGCTCAGACCATGAGAAAAAGATTAGAAAAATTGAAACACACACACGTGAGGTAACACAAATCACTCCATAAAAGTATCTAAAACAGCGTTAACAATACATGCCATGTTAAATACCAGAATGAGCATTAGCAATTTCAGTAGAAAGATTATACCACTGGGATTCATCAGGGGTGGAAAATTCCAAATGAAGATATCAAGATGATATTTTTAACTTTGAAAATACTCAAGGTAGGCGTCCAAATTGGAAGGCAAGAAGTAAAACTCAGTATTTACAGATGATGTGATACTGTATAAAGAAAGACTCCATGGAAAAAAAAATTGTTAAAACTAATATGAATTCTTTACAGTTGCAGGATACAAAAATCAATATATTAGAAACCTATTGCTTTCTTTAAAACTATCAGAGAAAATTCCATTTACAACTGTATCAAAAAGAATAAAATATCTGGAAATAAATTTAACCAAAGAGGTGAAAGACTTGTATACTGAAAACTGTTAAGACATTATTAATGAAAGAAGACACAAAATATTGAAGAATATTCCATGCTCATACATTGGAAGAATTAACTGTTGTTAAGATGTCCATATTATCAAAAGCATTCTATATATTCAATGCAATCCCTATCAAAATTACAGAGCCATGTTCCACAGGACTAGAAGAAACAATTCTAAAATTTTTATGGAATTAAAAAAAAAAATAGCCAAAGCAACCTTGAGAAAGAGATATCACACTCCCTATTTCAAACTATACTGCAAAGTTATAGAGTGATGTTGTCATAAACATAGGCACACAGATTAGTGGAACGGAATAGAAAGCAATAAACAGACCCACAAGTATGTGGTCAATTACAATAAAGAAGCCAAAAATATACAGTGGAAAATTTTATAACTATATACAATGTATGAAACCAGACCACTATCTTACACCATACACAACAGTTAACTTAAAATGGATTAAAATCTTAAATATGAGACCTGAAACCATAAAACCTCTAGAAGAAAGCATAGGCAGTGCGGTTCTTGACTTTGGTCTTGGCATTAAATTTTTAGACTGAATGGCTTAGCGGGTAAAGGAATCCACCTGCAATTCAGGAGACACAGTAGATGCAGTTTCAATCCCTGGGTCAGGAAGATCCCCAGAGGAGGAATGGTATCCCAGTCCAGTATTCTTGCCTGGAAAACCCCATGGACAGAGGAGCCTAGCAGGCTACAGTCCAGAGGGTTGCAAAGAGTCGGACACAACTGCACACTGCATGCAAAAGTAAAGGCAACAAAAGCAAAAAATAAGTGAGCTTACATCAAACTAAAGAGCTGCACAATAAAGGAAATCATCCACAAAATGAAAAGGCATTCTACTGAACAGAAAGGCAAGTATGTATCTAGTGAGGGGTTAGTATCTAAAATGTCGAAAGCAGACAACTCAATAGTAAATAAAATAATCTGATTTTAAAATGGGCAGAGGATCTAAATAAACATGTTTCTGGAGAAGACATGTAGATGGTAAACAGGCACATGAAAAGGTGTTCAACATCACTATCATGGAAATGTAAATCAAACTACATTGAAATATCAGCACATATCCATTAGGATGACTATTCTCACAAAAGTTAACAAGTGTTGAAGAGGATGTGGAGAAAGGGAGTCCATGCGCATTGTTGGTAGAAGTGTAAATTGGTACAGTCACTATGGAAAACATGGAAGTTCCTCAAAAAATTAAAAATTGAACTATGATATGGTCAAGCTTATGGATATTTGTCTACTGAACACAAAAACACTAATTTGAAAAGATGCATCCGTTTTAATTGCAGCATTATTTACAAACTAGCCAACATATGAAAGGAACCTATGTCCTGTGATAGATGAATGGATAAAGAAGATGCAGTGTGTGTATATACAATAAAACACTACTCAGTCATAAACAAGGTAATTTTGCCATTTGTGACAATATGAATGAACCTTGAGGGTATCATGCTAAGTGAAATAAGTCAGAGAAAGACAAGTACCATATTTCATATACATGCGGAATCTAAAAAAGAAATGAGAGAACAGACAAAGCAAAACCAAACTCATAAATGAACAGAAAAAATTGGTGATTAGATGACAAAAGGGCTGAGAGTGAGCAAAATGGTGAAAGTAGTCAGCTGTATAGTGATGGATGGTAGCTAGACTTACTGTGTTGATCATTTCATCAGTTCAGTTCAGTCGCTCAGTCGTGTCCAACTCTTTGCAGCCTCATGAACTACAGCACGCCAGACTTTACCATCCATCACCAACTCCCAGAGTTTACTCAAACTCATGCCCATCGAATCGGTGATGCCATCCAGCCATCTCATCCTCGGTCGTCCCCTTCTCCTCCTGCCCCCAATCCCTCCCAGCATGAGAGTCTTTTCCAATGAGTCAACTCTTGGCATGATGTGACCAAAATATTGGAGTTTCAGCTGTAGCATCAGTCCTTCCAATGAACACCCAGGACTGATCTTCAGAATGGACTGGTTGGATCTCCTTGCAGTCCAAGGGACTCTCAAGAGTCTTCTCCAACACCACAGTTCAAACGCATCAATTCTTCGGTGCTCAGCTTTCTTCATAGTCCAACTTTCTTATCCATACATGACTACTGGAAAAACCATAGCCTTGACTAGACGGACCTTTCTCGGCAAAGTAATGTCTCTGCCTTTCACTATGCTATCTAGGTTGGTCATAACTTTCCTTCCAAGGAGCAAGCATCTTTAAATTTCATGGCTGCAATCACCATCTGCAGTGATTTTGGAGCCCCCAAAAATAAAGTCTGACGCTGTTTTCCACTGTTTCTCCAGTCTATTTCCCATGAAGTGATGGGACCGGATGCCATGATCTTTGTTTTCTGAATGTCGAACTTTAAGCCAACTTTTTCACTCTCCTCTTTCACTTTCACCAAGAGGCTCTTTAGTTCCTCTTCACTTTCTGCCATAAGGGGTGGTGTCATCTTTATATCTGAGGTTATTGATATTTCTCCTGGCAATCTTGATTCCAGCTTGTGTTTCTTCCAGTCCAGCGTTTCTCATGATGTACTCTGCATATAAGTTAAATAAGCAGGGTGACAATATACAGCCTTGATGTACTTCTTTACCTATTTGGAACCAGTCTGTTGTTCCATGTCCAGTTCTAAGTGTTGCTTCCTGACTTGCATATAGGTTTCTCAAGAGGCAGGTCAGGTCGTCTGGCATTCCCATCTCTTACAGAATTTTCCACAGTTTATTGTGATCCACATAGTCAAAGGCTTTGGCATAGTCAATAAAGCAGAAATAGCAAATTACTATGTTGTATACCTGAAATTAATATAGCATAAATTATATGTTAGTTTTACCTCAATAAAAGAAAAATACTCAACAGGTTAAATTAAGTATACTAGACAGTGGTGACCCAGAATTATCTTTTCAAAGCAAAAATTTCTTTACAGATGGAATACTGTTCATGTAAGTGAGAAGTTGAACTCCCCCTCCACAAAAAAAGAAAGACCACCTCAAAATTGAAATCTAAAAGATGAAACTAGAGAAACCTTTATCCATCCAAACTATGACAAATGAATAGAAGCAACAGTTTCAATGCAAATTTCCTTAAATCTACCTGCAGTTTTTGTGGAATGTAACTCTACACTTAAAACGCCCTTACAATACTCTCAAGGTCAGCTATAGTAAGTACATGATCAGCTAATCTTGGTTTGTTTTAGTTTGTTTCAATGGTAGAGGTGAAATAGCTTTATTACTGAAATCAAAATGTAGCTATACTATCATTTTTAATACCAAAAAATATATATAAAGAGAAGAATTAGATAAATGAAGTTTAGTAACAATCTTAATGGAAAAATAATGCATTATGTTACAGGATGTTGTAATAAAAAAAATTTGTAAATTGCACAATTAGAGATTAGCCATTCAGCCTCCTAATTAGTAGCCTGAGAGGTACTTGTACATAGCTGTTGCCTTGGGCTTATCAACAGGAGATTATAATTAAGATGCTTCCTGAAGATTTTTTTTTAGCAGAATTAAATCTGACTTCAGTTTGTCTTCTAATAATTGTACTGGTTTCTTTTAATTAATTCTGGGAAATGCTGACTTTCCTGACAAATCCATCATGATCTGCTTCCTGATTACCTCTTTAGCTTCATACCCTCTCACACTTTTTACATTTTATATCCTACCGTATTAACCAGAGTTAATGTATTGAATATTTGATGTGCAACAGTCAGAGCATCTTAACTTTTAAGCCTCCCTAAAAACCTGAGATAGTAATTATCAACTTTCATTTTATAGATGAGGAAACTGAGGCTTGGCAAACACATGGTGATTACCCAAAGTCATAGAGCTGGTCACTTTGAGGCAGGATTTATATCTAGACAGTGCTATTCTAAGAACCCTTGTTCTTCAAAGGCTACATGTAGTTTTCCAATAAATGATGTTTTTCTTTCTGCTTGAAATGCCTTTCTGAGATAGTCATCATGTAAAACATTTAAGAATTCATGTGTGTGCTGTGCTTAGTCACTCAATCATGTCCGACTCTTTGTGATGCCATGGATAGAGGAGCCTAGCAGGCTACATACAGTCCATGGGGATTCTCCAGGCAAGAATATTGGAGTGGGTTGCCATACCATCCTCCAGGGGATGTTGTCAACCCGGGGGTCGAACCCAGGTCTCCTGCATTGCAGGTGGATTCTTTACTATCTGGGTCACCAGGTAAGCCCAAGAATACTGGAGTGGGTAGCCTATCCATTCTCCAGCTGATCTTCCCGACCCAGGAATCAAATCAGGGTCTCCTGCATTACAGGCAGATTGTTTACCAGCTGAGCTACCAGGGACACCTGAAAAATTCATGACTCAGTTTAAATGTGACTTAGATGTCTTCCCTGTTCTCCTTCCTAATAAACATACTATGCTACCACTGCATCTAACACATGTAATACTGCGCTGTCCATATAATTTTTGACCTGTCTCTCCCCATTCAACTTTGAGCAACTTGAGGACTGCTTTCTGCTCACTCATCTCTCAATTCTCAGTTCCCTACCCTTCGTGTGATCAAGAAAATACTTGTTGAATTAAATTTAAGTAACACAGTATTACTACATTGCTCTCTCTTTCCTGACTTTCTAAAATCCTTTCATCTCTCTCCATCCCCTCAAAGTTAACCTCTCAAGGGTAGTCTACCTGTGGTGTCCTCTCCTCACCTCCCAGGCACTCCTGAAACTTTTTCTATTTGGCTTTTGCTACCACTACCAAAACAGCTTTCACTGAGGCCACCAATAAACTTTTCTCACTAAATCCAGTGGACAGTTCATGTTTTACATGACTCTCAAGAGCATTTGACAATTGATCAAGCTTGAAATAGTCCTCCAAGCTTCTCTTACCTATTCTGCTATATACATCTGTCTTCACAGCTCACTCTCAGTCCATAACAAATGATGTGTTTTTCTCAGTGTTCCGTTCTTGCTCCTCTTCTAACTTCTTTCCCTAGGTGATCTCATTTAAGCTCATAATTTCCATTTCTATTTGTTTGGCTAAGTAAAGCAATGCTCAAAATTCTCCAAGCCAGGCTTCAGCAATACGTGAACCATGAACTTCCTGATGTTCAAGCTGGTTTTAGAAAAGGTAGAGGAACCAGAGATCAAATTGCCAACATCTGCTGGATCATGGAAAAAGCAAGAGAGCTCCAGAAAAACATCTATTTCTGCTTTCTTGACTATGCCAAAGCCTTTGACTGTGTGGATCACAATAAACTGTGGAAAATTCTGAAAGAGATGGGAATACCAGACCACCTGACATGCCTCTTGAGAAATATGTATGCAGGTTAGGAAGCAACAGTTAGAACTGGACATGGAACAACAGACTGATTCCAAATAGGAAAAGGAGTACGTCAAGGCTGTATATTGTCACCCTGCTTATTTAACTTATATGCAGAGTACATCAAGAGAAACGCTGGAATGGAAGAAACACAAGCTGGAATAAAGATTGCCAGGATAAATATCAATAACCTCAGATATGCAGATGACACCACCCTTATGGCAGAAAGTGAAGAGGAACTAAAGAGCCTCTTGGTGAAAGTGAAAGAGGAGAGTGAAAAAGTTGGCTTAAAGTTCGACATTCAGAAAACAAAGATCATGGCATCCGGTCCCATCACTTCATGGGAAATAGATGGGGAAACAGTGGAAACAGTGTCAGACTTTATTTTTGGGGGCTCCAAAATCATTGTAGATGGTGACTGCAGCCACGAAATTAAAAGACGCTTACTCCTTGGAAGAAAAGTGATGACCAATCTAGATAGCATATTCAAAAGCAGAGATACTACTTTGCCAACAAAGGTCCATCTACTCAAGGCTATGGTTTTTCCAGTAGTCATGTATGGATGTGAGAGTTGGACTGTGAAGAAGGCTGAGTGCCGAAGAATTGATGCGTTTGAACTGTGGTGTTGGAGAAGACTCTTGAGAGTCCCTTGGACTACAAGGAGATCCAACCGGTCCATTCTGAAGGAGATCCGCCCTGGGATTTCTTTGGAAGGAATGATGCTAAAGCTGAAACTCCAGTACTTTGGCCACCTCATGCGAAGAATTGACTCATTGGAAAAGACTGATGCTGGGAGGGATTGGGGGCAGGAGGAGAAGGGGACGACCGAGGATGAGATGGCTGGATGGCATCACTGACTCAATGGACATGAGATTGGGTGAACTCCGGGAGTTGGTGATGGACAGGGAGGCCTGGTGCGCTGCGGTTCATGGGGTTGCAAAAAGTCGGACACGACTGAGCGACTGAACTGAACTGAAGATCTCTCTGGAAATCTCTAACTACAATTGATAATTACTTTGGCCTCTTCCTTTTACCCTTGACACTCAAAGAATTACCAAGTCCTGTGGCTTCTTACTCCTAGTTCAGTTCAGTTCAGTTCAGTCACTCAGTTGTGTCTGACTCTTTGCGACCCCATGAATTGCAGCACAGCAGGCCTCCCTGTCCATCACCAATTCCTGGAGTTTACTCAAACTCATGTCCATCGAGTTGGTGATACCATCCAGCCATCTCATCCTCTGTCGTCCCTTCTCCTCCTGCCCCCAATCCCTCCCAGCATCAGTGTCTTTTCCAATGCATCAACTCTTCGCACGAGGTGGCCAGAGTATTGGAGTTTCAGCTTAAGCATCAGTCCTTCCAATCAGCATCTTTCAAATCCATCTGCTTCCTTCCTATTTATCACATGGATGTCTGGTAACCCACTTCCACTCTTCTTTTAAACCTATGAAGCCGCCAAAGCGGTGTTTTTAAATAGCAAATATATTTGCATCAGTCTATTTTAGGGGATTTTTTTTTTTGCCAATGATTAGGTGACATCCCTTTTTTCTGGTCAGAGACTTTTCTTTATAAGAAAGTAAAAATGTTCAGAACTTACGGAGATCAGAAGTGGGTTTTTAGTTTAAATTTTGCCTTGATGAGTTTGTTTAAAGTCAGACCATGACTTTCCACCTGTGTTACCCTATCACCTAATGCTAGATTGTTCCATTTCAAGGGGATTGTTGTTCAAATGAATTGTTTTGATTCAATATCTACAGACTGAAATAGACCCCTGCTGCTGCTGCTGCTGCTGCTAAGTCGCTTCAGTCATGTCCGACTCTGTGCGACCCCATAGACGGCAGCCCACCAGGCTCCCCTGTCCCTGGGATTCTCCAGGCAAGAACACTGGAGAGGGTTGCCATTTCCTTCTCCAATGCATGAAAGTGAAAAGTGAAAGTGAAGTCACTCAGTCGAGTCTTACTCTTAGCGACCCCATGGACTGTGGCCCACCAGGCTCCTCCGTTCATGGGATTTTCCAGGCAAGAGTACTGGAGTGGGGTGCCATTGCCTTCTCCAAAATAGATCCCAATTCACCACAATTCATTCCAAGTTATACAAGTTAGACTGCCTCCTGTGTATGCGTGCTCAGTTTTGTCTGACTTTATGCCAACCCTTGGACTGTAGCCCACCAGACTCCTCTATCCATTGTTTTCTCTAGGGAAGAATACTGGAGTGGGTAGCCATTCCTTTCTGCAGGGGGTCTTCCTGACCCAGGGATTAAACTCACGTCTCCTGCCTTGGAAGGCTGAGTCTTTACCACTGAGCCACCTGGGAAGTCATATATAAGTTAGGTACTGACGCTTAAAAGTTTTAACTCAGCTGCTGTGTTTCCTCTGAGGCAGATTATTTTTCCTTTGCCAGTTAGGTGACATTAATAGAGTTTTTCTGACCCTATAGGCCATTATCTTCACAGAGACACTGAATGTAACATTAATTGAATTACATTGGTATAAATTTCTCAACCCCTTTGTTAATGTTCAGTATTTTCCTATTGTTAGAGGAGATGTTCAATAATGTTCCAATGTATCTTGAAAAGTAAAACTAGAGATATATATTTACTAAAATCTGTGATAAACAAGATTCAGCTTCTAGGCTGAACTCACTGTGGACTATTTAAAGGAGGGATGGTAACAAGTGAGGAAGTTACTAATTACTGCAATTGATGGGAAGAACAGAAGTAAACCTAATCTATGGCTAGTATCCCTGTACGGCTCACTGTGATATGACACACATGCAATCTGTTCTGAACAGTTGCATAAAGGATTTCTAGACCTGCTATCGATTGAGTTGCTTCCCACAGGAGAAATTAGCTTCACACATTATAGGCAACATACATACAGACAGCTACTGCAATTCAGATACAACCAGTTGAAATTTTAGCAATACCTATGAGGACTCTGCAGAGAAGGCAATGGCACCCCACTCCAGTACTCTTGCCTGGAAAATCCCATGGATGGAGGAGCCTGGTGGGCTGCAGTCCATGGGGTCGCTGAGAGTTGGACACGACTCAGTGACTTCACTTTCACTTTTCACTTTCATGCATTGGAGAAGGAAATGGCAACCCACTCCGGTGTTCTTGCCTGGAGAATCCCAGGGATGGAGGAGCCTCATGGGCTGCCGTCTATGGGATCACACAGAGTCGGACACAAACGAAGTAACTTAGCAGCGTGGGGACTCTGACGCTGGGAGAGACTGGGGGCAGGAGGAGAAGAGGACGACAGAGGATGAGATGGCTGGATGGCATCACTGACTCGATGGACATGAGTCTGAGTGAACTCTGGGAGCTGATGATGGACAGGGAGGCCTGGTGTGCTATGATTAACGGGGTCACAGAGCCAGACACGATTGAGCGACTGAACTGAACTGAACTGAACTGATGGGGACCATGTTGGAACAACAAAACTCAGTTGATGTAGGGATCTGAATGAATATTCCAAGAATAAATTCAGCTACATACCTTGGGACCTTAGTTTCTAGTTAACTCCTGTGGCTTGTCTTCACACCCACTTGGGTAAAGAAATTGACTCACCACCACCACACCTAGCCAAAGGAAGTTTGCTCAAACATCCCTGATATATATTACTATTGAATGTTTGTCTACTGCTACAAAGAGAAAAACCAAAGTTTCTAAACTATACTATAAGATTTTATGTGATTTGACCCCTACCAACTTCAACTAAGTAAGTNGCCCACCAGGCTCCCCTGTCCCTGGGATTCTCCAGGCAAGAACACTGGAGAGGGTTGCCATTTCCTTCTCCAATGCATGAAAGTGAAAAGTGAAAGTGAAGTCACTCAGTCGAGTCTTACTCTTAGCGACCCCATGGACTGTGGCCCACCAGGCTCCTCCGTTCATGGGATTTTCCAGGCAAGAGTACTGGAGTGGGGTGCCATTGCCTTCTCCAAAATAGATCCCAATTCACCACAATTCATTCCAAGTTATACAAGTTAGACTGCCTCCTGTGTATGCGTGCTCAGTTTTGTCTGACTTTATGCCAACCCTTGGACTGTAGCCCACCAGACTCCTCTATCCATTGTTTTCTCTAGGGAAGAATACTGGAGTGGGTAGCCATTCCTTTCTGCAGGGGGTCTTCCTGACCCAGGGATTAAACTCACGTCTCCTGCCTTGGAAGGCTGAGTCTTTACCACTGAGCCACCTGGGAAGTCATATATAAGTTAGGTACTGACGCTTAAAAGTTTTAACTCAGCTGCTGTGTTTCCTCTGAGGCAGATTATTTTTCCTTTGCCAGTTAGGTGACATTAATAGAGTTTTTCTGACCCTATAGGCCATTATCTTCACAGAGACACTGAATGTAACATTAATTGAATTACATTGGTATAAATTTCTCAACCCCTTTGTTAATGTTCAGTATTTTCCTATTGTTAGAGGAGATGTTCAATAATGTTCCAATGTATCTTGAAAAGTAAAACTAGAGATATATATTTACTAAAATCTGTGATAAACAAGATTCAGCTTCTAGGCTGAACTCACTGTGGACTATTTAAAGGAGGGATGGTAACAAGTG
Source organism: Oreotragus oreotragus (assembly GCA_006410675.1). Lineage (NCBI taxonomy): Eukaryota > Metazoa > Chordata > Mammalia > Artiodactyla > Bovidae > Oreotragus > Oreotragus oreotragus. Next base: position 51,867 of record SJYX01000716.1, on the reverse strand, counting down.
AGGAAGTTACTAATTACTGCAATTGATGGAAAGAACAGAAGTAAACCTAATCTATGGCTAGTATCCCTGTACGGCTCACTGTGATATGACACACATGCAATCTGTTCTGAACAGTTGCATAAAGGATTTCTAGACCTGCTATCGATTGAGTTGCTTCCCACAGGAGAAATTAGCTTCACACATTATAGGCAACATACATACAGACAGCTACTGCAATTCAGATACAACCAGTTGAAATTTTAGCAATACCTATGAGGACTCTGCAGAGAAGGCAATGGCACCCCACTCCAGTACTCTTGCCTGGAAAATCCCATGGATGGAGGAGCCTGGTGGGCTGCAGTCCATGGGGTCGCTGAGAGTTGGACACGACTCAGTGACTTCACTTTCACTTTTCACTTTCATGCATTGGAGAAGGAAATGGCAACCCACTCCGGTGTTCTTGCCTGGAGAATCCCAGGGATGGAGGAGCCTCATGGGCTGCCGTCTATGGGATCACACAGAGTCGGACACAAACGAAGTAACTTAGCAGCGTGGGGACTCTGACGCTGGGAGAGACTGGGGGCAGGAGGAGAAGAGGACGACAGAGGATGAGATGGCTGGATGGCATCACTGACTCGATGGACATGAGTCTGAGTGAACTCTGGGAGCTGATGATGGACAGGGAGGCCTGGTGTGCTATGATTAACGGGGTCACAGAGCCAGACACGATTGAGCGACTGAACTGAACTGAACTGAACTGATGGGGACCATGTTGGAACAACAAAACTCAGTTGATGTAGGGATCTGAATGAATATTCCAAGAATAAATTCAGCTACATACCTTGGGACCTTAGTTTCTAGTTAACTCCTGTGGCTTGTCTTCACACCCACTTGGGTAAAGAAATTGACTCACCACCACCACACCTAGCCAAAGGAAGTTTGCTCAAACATCCCTGATATATATTACTATTGAATGTTTGTCTACTGCTACAAAGAGAAAAACCAAAGTTTCTAAACTATACTATAAGATTTTATGTGATTTGACCCCTACCAACTTCAACTAAGTAAGTGTTAGTTGCTCAGTTGTGCCCAACTCTTTGCAACCCCATGGACTGCAGCCCACCAGGCGCCTCTGTCCCTGAGATTTTCCAGCCAAGGATACTGGAGTGTGTTGCCATTTCCTTCACCAGGAGATCTTACCAACCCAGGGATCTAACCCAGGTCTCCTGTACTGCAGGCAAGTTCTTTACTGACAAAGCTACAAGGGAAGCCTAACTTTACTAGCTTAATTTTCATGACCCTGCCTCCCACTGACCTATTCCAACTGCATCAGTCTCCTTTAAACAATACCATTTTCCATTTCTTAATAATTAATGCTGAGATAACTGAATAGCTGTATGGAAAAGGAAAAATTGAACATGTTCCTCACATCATAGTAGTTGGAACTTATATCACAGAAAAAGGATTAATAACCCTGTGTATAAAGAGCTTCTAAAAGAGATTTTTTTTTAATGACTAAGAAGTATAAACAGATGGTTCATGTCCATCCTGTGCGTGCGTGCTCAGTCATGTCTGACCCTGTGATCCATGGGCCTTTGCCTGCCAGGTTCCCCTGTCCATGGGATTTCCCAGGCAAGAATGCTGGAGTGGGTTACCGTTTCCTACTTCAGGGAATCTTCTCAACCCAGGGATCAAACCCACATCTCTTTTTTGCATCTCCAGCATTGGCAGGCAGATTCTGTACCCTGCACCACCTGAAAAGAGAAAAACAGGGAATTCTCTGGCAGTCCAGTGCTTAGGATTTTCACTGACAAGGACACAGTTTCAGTCCCTGGTCTGGGAATTAGAAGCCCCAAAGCTGCACAGTGCAGGGGCAAACAAAGAAAAAAAATGGTCCTTGAGCATATAAAAAGATGCTCATAATTTTAAAAGATGCAAATCATACCATAATGAATTGTCATTTCTTATATATCTGGTAGGAAAAAAACCCAAAGCTTGACAAACATACTCTGTTGGCAAAGCTGTGGAGAAACAGATATATCATACGTTTCTGGTGGGAATGCCAAAACATAATCCATGTGGAGAAGAATGTGGGGATATTTAGCACAATTACAAACGAATTTTTGTTTGATGCAAAAATCCCACTTCTAGGAACATATCCCAAAGAAACACTAACAAAAACACAAGATTGTGTGCACAAGGCTCTTAATGATAGCACTCTTCGTAACAGCAAAAGAGTAAGAACACATAGGTCTGTCATGAAAAAGACTGAAAATCATGAAAGGCTGAATGAAGTACTATGTCATTTGCGTATTTAAGTATGGATAGTGTGCAACTGTAATATGAGTAAAGACAGTATCTATGTACTATGCTGCTAAGTCGCTTCAGTCGTGTTACACAAGATTGTGTGCACAAGGCTCTTAATGATAGCACTCTTCGTAACAGCAAAAGAGTAAGAACACATAGGTCTGTCATGAAAAAGACTGAAAATCATGAAAGGCTGAATGAAGTACTATGTCATTTGCGTATTTAAGTATGGATAGTGTGCAACTGTAATATGAGTAAAGACAGTATCTATGTACTATGCTGCTAAGTCGCTTCAGTCGTGTCCGACCCTGTGCGACCCCATAGACGGCAGCCCACCAGGCTCCCTCGTCCCTGGGATTCTCCAGGCAAGAACACTGGAGTGGGTTGCCATTTCCTTCTCCAATGCATAAAAGTGAAAAATGAAAGTGAAGTCGTTCAGTCCGACTTTTAGCGATCCCATGGACTACTGAGGAACAATTATCAGGATATACAGGCTAAGCGTGAAAAGAAGCATATTTTGAAAACAACCAAGTTGAGGGGGGAAAAAAAACCCACCAAGTATGTTTTCTCAAAGGAAGGGGAGGAATAATAATAAAGAGAAAATTATTCACATATATTATTTTGAAGCAAAGAATAAATGAAAACTAATTAAAATGGCTACCTGTGAGGAGAGAGAGAAGATAAGAAAGAAGCTAGCCTTTTTAGAAAAGTACTTTATTCTGTGGCACAGGCTTTGGAAACACAGCAAAGTACAAAAAAAAAAATCTAACTGAAATCAAAATAAGGCAAATCTAACTATATAGAAGGTGCTCGCCCCGTAGCTCAGATGGTAAAGAATCTGCCTGCAATGCAGGAGACCTGGGTCAGGATGATCACCCTGGAGACAGAAATGGCTACCCATTCAGTATTCTTGCCTGGGAAATACCATGGACAGAGGAGCCTGGCGGGCTACAGTCCATGGGTCTCAAAGAGAAAAATGGTAAATTAACCATACAAGATCATTCCAAATGTCTTTACAACATAGAAGTTCATTTATATATCCCTACTGCGAAGAATCCTAGGGACAAAAATAACTGCAAAGAAATCTTAATCTGTTTTATATGATCAAATCTTTAGTAACAATATCCATATTGAATATGTGTGTATATATATTATTGGACCACATCAAATTTAATAGCATGTATATTTTGTTGGAACACATCAAATGTGTAAAAATCCAATGTTCATAATATTTACAGCAACAGAATAAAAAGCCTCGTTGTTCCCTTTGGAGAATGCTAGGAAACAAACACATTATTCTGAGAACAGAAACTAAAGAGAATGAATAAAGTATTATCTTGCCTTTCCTAGAAGAATTTCACCTCAGGATAACCTAAGGGAATAATTTATAAGGGAAAGTTTTTCTTTATAGATATATTCCAGTTCATAAATAAAGGAATAGTAAAATTACAATATTACCAGTCTGCGCTGTATAGCACAGGGAACTATATTCAATACCTTATAATAAACTGTAAAGGAAAATATATGTATCTGGCTGAATCAGTTCAGAGATGACCTCTCAATCTGAAAGACGTGTGTGTGGCAAGCCAAACTCATCTTCCGGTGACTTGTCTTGCTCCTTTTGAAGTGTCTCCTTAGCTGAAGAGGACACAGCCTTATATTAGCCTCAATTTCCTGACAGATTTTGAGTGTCATTGTCTCTGAGGGGCTCTTGTACATATATATTTAAATGTGTTTTTCTCCTATTATTCTCTCTTATTTAATTATTAGACCAACCCAAGAACCTAGAAATCTTTTCACCCCTACAAGATATATATAGAATTAAAAAATGTTTTCTTTTAAAATTAAGTCTACCATGACTTATTTTACTCATCCTGTGTCTAGGGTGCTCAAGACATTTAAGTTGAAAGATGAGTAGGAATTAATTTCAACACAATTGACATTTTCTTAAATAAACCTTCCCTGCATTCCCAGATTAGGTCAGCATTGTGTAGTACTTTAAGTTACCTCTTTTGATGTTAAAATAATGGTAACTAAATAATTAATTAGGCGAGTAGTTGTTTAAAGTCCTCTGCCCTGGTAACAAGCCCTGTGAAATCAAGCACTATCCATCTCTGCCTCATCATTGCATCACTGGCAGATTACACACAGTAGGCAATACAGTATATTTTTATTAAATGAATAAATGTCATGTCCCTGTGTAAGAAAAACGGGTTCTCAAGTTTGATGAAATGCTAAGGACTTGCAAGGAGACAATAGCCCTGGAGTTAAATCTTTAACTCCTCATTTACTGTTTGAGACTGAGTAAATTACTTACACTGTAAAAACTAAGGATTTCTATAAAATTAAGAAGTGTTGGGAGCATTTCAATAATGCATTTAAACCTTCTGGAGGGACTTCCCTGGTGGCTCAGTGGTAAAGAATCTGCCTGCTAATATAGGAGACACAGGTTTGATCCCTGGTCCAGAAAGATCCCACATGCCGTGGAGCCACTAAGCGTATGGGCCACAGCTACTGAGCCTGTGCTCTAGAGCCTGGGAGCCGCAGCTACTGAAGCCCCCTTGCCCTAAAGCCCGTACTTTGCAACAAGAGAGGCCACTGCAACGAGAAGCTCTTGCACCACAAGAGAGTAGCCCCCTCGGCAACTAGAGAAAAGCAGGAGCAGCCACTAAGACCCAGCACAGCCATAAGTAAATAACTCTAAAAAAACCCAAAAAACAGTTTCTGGAACACAGAAGTATCCAACGACCATTAGCTATTGTTTAGCTAGTCATTTATTCAGTAAACATTTTTATGTGGCAGAAACTGTTCAGGGAACCAAACACTTCATGGTGAAGGAGAGACATTATCACTGCCCTCATGGGATATATTTCAATAGAGGAGAAATTAGGAAGTAGGTAAATGAATACTGTAGTCTCAGGCAAGTATAGGCACAATAAAGAATGATAGGAATTATTTTAAATAGAATAACTTGAAAATACCCCTTTTAGAAGCAATATCAGGAAAAAAGGAGGGGAATATACAATGTAACGATGTAGAAGGAGAAGGGATGGTAAAGAAATTAGCTTCTCCATAATAAACTATTATGATTGTGGATTTATTTATTTTCCATTACAGTTCTATCAGTTTTGTTTTGTTTTTTTTGCTTTATATATATTGAGGCTGTTATTCAGAGGACACAGAAATAAAATTGTGATCTCTTCCTGTTGATCATTTCAACATTACAAAGTGAACTGCTCACAATATTTTTTCATGAACGTTTATCTATTAATATTGCCCAACCAGCTTTCGATCGGTCAGTATTCTCACAGTATATTCTCTGTCCTTGGAATTTTCCAGCAAGAATACCAGAATGGGTTGCCGTTTACTTCTCCAGGGCATTTTCCCAACCCAGGAATCGAAACCACATCTCCTGTCTTTCCCAGCATTGGCAGGTAGATTCTTTACCACTGTGCTCCCTTGGGGCTATATTTCTGCCAGTGAAAATGTTAGCTGCTCTTTGTGTCCCACTCTTTGTGACTGCATGGATAGAAGCATCCCAGGCTCCTCTATCCATGGAATTCTCCTGACAAGAATACCGGAGTGGGCTGCCATTCCCTTCTCCAGGGGATCTTCCTGACCCAGGGATCGAACTTAGGTCTCTTCTGCAGGCAGATTTTTTTTTTTTTTTTACCAACTAAGCCACCTTATAAGACTTCTCTGTATACAAATTTTTCATATTTTTTCTTGTGAGGCATGTTTCCCCTAGCACAGTGTTTATCTCATAGTTGGCACTCAGAGAATATTTGTTGAATAAATGAATTTGTTGAATGATGACACCACTACGTATCAATTGTTAGAGAATTTAAGGGCTCACGTAAATAGTGGTTATTGAGTGTTTTACTGGACCAACTGCATGTAACTTTCAAATTCATGCAAACAGCACCCCTTTTAAACAGCTCTTTAGAACTTTTGACTACAGGGCCCTCTCTTCCACCACCCTGCTCATTTAGGGAGGCATTTCCTTGTGCTAAGCCACAAGACAACTCTGGGGAAGAAGAGCCTGGGAGGTGGGAGGGGGCAGGTATAAATAGATCCTGTCATTTTATATGTTAAGGAACTGGGTTCGGTGGTAATTTGCCTACGGTTAGTGAACACTCCCCCTCTTTCCTTCCTGTAACACACCTCTTGCAAACAACAAAGTAATTTTAAAATTCTGTTTTGGTTATGATATTTTCCACAAGTGGTGAAGTCCTGAGGCAAAAATGAGCCCCGATATGCCTTGGAGAAAAGTAAGCAAGTGGAAGAAGGATAGTTGAGCACTGCTTTTATCGTTGCTGTTGTTAGGGAATTAAATTGACCCTTTTATCATCTTTCTAGTCTCTGGAACAAACAGTGCGTTTTCTTGTCCCTGTTGTTCCTCTAGAATGCCCTTTCTCTCCCCACTTATGCAAATCTTACTGCTTCCTTCAGCATCAGTTACTATTTACTGATGATGCTTTATCCTTATACAAGGTGTAAGGTATGGATCTTGATCTCCAGAAGTTTGTAGTTCAGGTATGTGGATGAAATATTTATTGCACATGAAAAATGTTAACTATAATAAATGACTACGTGTTGGTTAGTCGCTAAGTCACATCTGACTCTTTGCGACCCCATAAATTGTAGCCCGCCAGGCTCCTCTGTTCATGGTATTTCCCAGGCAAGAATACTGGAGTGCTTTGTCATTTCCTTCTCCAGAGGATCTTCCCAACCCAGGGACTGAACCCACGTCTGCTGCATTGCAAGCAGTCTCTTGCATTGCAGGCAGATTATTTACCACTGAGCAACCTTTTGGGTGTTAACTGAATGGTCTGGACAAAACATTAAAGGAGTTAAAGAATCTGAGAAAAGTCAGAGAAGACTCTTGAGAGTCCCTTGGACTGCAAGGAGATCCAACCAGTCCATTCTGAAGGAGATCAACCCTGGGATTTCTTTGGAAGGAATGATGCTAAAGCTGAAACTCCAGTACTTTGGCCACCTCATGCGAAGAGT
>SJYX01000716.1:7647-41774 GCA_006410675.1 Oreotragus oreotragus | reverse complement strand
CCAGGCAAGAATACTGGAGTGCTTTGTCATTTCCTTCTCCAGAGGATCTTCCCAACCCAGGGACTGAACCCACGTCTGCTGCATTGCAAGCAGTCTCTTGCATTGCAGGCAGATTATTTACCACTGAGCAACCTTTTGGGTGTTAACTGAATGGTCTGGACAAAACATTAAAGGAGTTAAAGAATCTGAGAAAAGTCAGAGAAGACTCTTGAGAGTCCCTTGGACTGCAAGGAGATCCAACCAGTCCATTCTGAAGGAGATCAACCCTGGGATTTCTTTGGAAGGAATGATGCTAAAGCTGAAACTCCAGTACTTTGGCCACCTCATGCGAAGAGTTGACTCATTGGAAAAGACTCTGATGCTGGGAGGGACTGGGGGCGGGAGGAGAAGGGGACGACCGAGGATGAGATGGCTGGATGGCATCATGGATTCGATGGACGTGAGTCTGAGTGAACTCCGGGAGATGGTGATGGACAGGGAGGCCTGGCGTGCTGGGATTCATGGGGTTGCAAAGAGTCGGACACGACTGAGCGACTGAACTGAACTGAACTGAAGCCTCACATAAAAGAAAGAAGCGAGTTGGCAATTTGAGGATTAGCAAGGTCTAGACAGTGAGGATTCCTTTGAGAAAAAAATCAAGAGCAAAACTATTAAAGAAAGAATGCTTACAGAATAGTCTAGAAATAATGACTAGCGTTATGGCTGGATTTGGGGATTTTGGAGAAAAGTGGTAACTTGGAAGAAGGATAGGTTATCCCTAGGGCAACAGATGGCAACCAGAATTGGGAGGGAGGTGATTCAATCAATAAATGGAAGGAGCAAGAACATTGTTATGTCAACAAAGGAAGCCATCTAAGGATTTTTTGGAGGAAAGAAGCATAATTAGAGCAATATTTTACTAAATGAAAATTCCATGAGGATTCAGGATAAATTGAACTACCGAAGGCCAAAGAATCATTGCTGTGCTTTAGCTATTAAATTAGCAAAAACATGGTAACTGTTAATGGAAAGAAAAGTAGAGACAGAAAGTATTAAGGAAGAATTGATGAGACATACCTCTGCACATTAAAGGGAAATAAAATGAAAGAAAAAGCCTGCCTCATGTTTTGAAACATGACGACACAGAAATGAAGGCACTATTATTAGAAAAGGGGGAAAACGGAAATCAAGAAAAATGAGTTTAGTTTTGTACTATTTTTAAGGAATGAAAATTCAACTGAGTCAATATAAGCATCAAACAATCCATGAATCAGGCAGTATTCATATAGTAAACAGACAGGAGCTCCCTTGAGTTATGGAAAAGGAAAGGTTTTTAAAGGCAGAAAGGGGGTGGAAACAGAAAATTATTAACAAACAATGTAGTTTCAGACAGGATCACCTTTTTAAGGGGAGAGAAAGTACTTATCGGCCAAATTGCTTCAGTTACTGCTGACAGGTAATTCCAGGCTGACTGGTTAAAGATCACATTCCAAGGGAGTTGAGACAGCAATTAGATTAGGTATTAAGTCTTGATTTGGTGACGTGGACTTAGCATAAATGACTATTTTGGGACTATTGTTTCTTTTTAAAAACACTGGGTTTCATGAAGTCTTCCTCAACGGTCCCAATCTACTTTGAGCGCCTCAAAACCCAATGACTTTACAGCAAGGATTTCTTAAGCCAATTCTGAGTTGGTTGGATGGCTCCTCTGTCAGTTCTGCTGACCCACTCATGAAGCTGCATGTTTGCAAGAATGGCTGTTCTTGCAAGAATGCTGGAATTTGCAAGACTGGACGTTTGACACNTAGTGACTTTACAGCAAGGATTTCTTAAGCCAATTCTGAGTTGGTTGGATGGCTCCTCTGTCAGTTCTGCTGACCCACTCATGAAGCTGCATGTTTGCAAGAATGGCTGTTCTTGCAAGAATGCTGGAATTTGCAAGACTGGACGTTTGACACTGGCTGTTAACTAGGGGGTCTCAGGTCTCCTGAGAATGTGCTCCCTCCTATGTGGGGTAGACTGGCTCTAATATGGTAGACATAGCCAGCATTCCAGTAGGGCAGAAACAGTCTGTCACTGAAATTTCTTGCCTTAATTGTTTCCAAAGTCCACCTAACAGTCAGGAACCATTGTCATGACCCAGTCTCCCCTTTCCTTGCAAAGTGAACTTGATACTTAAAATGATACCATTTAAAAAGTTTATTTTTTATACTTAGGGCCTTGAAAGGCAGGCTTCTTTCAATTGAAGTGTTACATGTATTGGGGTTCAGAATACATCACTCTAAAATGTACCTCAATAGCATATTGATTACTTTGAATCAAAGTTGTTAAAGAAATGGCCAATGCAAGAGGGCCACTGTGACTCTCCTCTCTGTCTCCCTGAAAGCAGGAAATAAATGTTTCATGTGAAAGATGCCCTTCTTTCACCTGGAGGCAGAAGGACATTCTTATCTCCTGAGGTAGGAAATTGGGGCTGAGAAGCCTGTGTAAATACACCTGATGACTTTTAAAATTTACTACCCCAAGCCCAAACTCAGTTCAGATTCTTCACTAATTGGGCACCCCAAACCTAAGTTTCTTTGTCCAGTCAATTGCTTACAAATTTACTGTTTCTTTGTATAAAAAGTATAAAAGTTGCCTGTTTTCATCACTTCTTAGGTGTCATTTATATGGGACCACCATGTGCATGAATTAAATTTGTGTTCCTTTTTCTCCTATGAATCAGTCTTGTGTCAGTTTTATTATTACTCCAGTTATAAGAACACAAAAAGAGGAGAAGAAGAAACTTCCTGCTCCCCAACACATGCATTCAATACACGTGAACTTCCAGATGTTCAAGCTGATTTTAGAAAAGGCAGAGGAACCAGAGATCAAATTGCCAACATCCACTGGATCATGGAAAAAGCAAGAGAGTTCCAGAAAAACATCTATTTCTGCTTTATTGACTATGCCAAAGTTTTTGACTGTGTGGATCACAATAAACTGTGGAAAATTCTGAAAGAGATGGGGATAGCAGACCACCTGACCTGCCTCTTGAGAAACCTATATGCAGGTCAGAAAGCAACAGTTAGAACTGGACATGGAACAACAGACTGGTTCCAAAGAGGGAAAGGAGTATGTCAAGGCTATATATTGTCACTCTGCTTATTTAACTTATATGTAGAGTACATATAAGAAACGCTGGGCTGGAAGAAGCACAAGCTGGAATCAAGATTTTCAGGAGAAATATCAATAACTTCAGATATGCAGATGACACCACCTTTATGGCAGAAAGTGAAGAACTAAAGAGCCTTTTGATGAAAGTGAAAGAGAAGAGTGAAAAAGTTGGCTTCAAGTTCAACATTCAGAAAACAAAGATCATGGCATCCAGTCCCATCACTTCATGGCAAATAGATGGGGAAACTGTGGCTGACTTTATTTTTTTGGGGTGCCGAAATCACTGTGGATGGTGATTGCAGCCATGAAATTAAAAGACGCTTACTCCTTGGAAGGGGAAAGTTATGACCAACCTAGATAGCATATTCAAAAGCAGAGACACTTTGCCAACAAAGGTCCATCTAGTCAAGGCTATGGTTTTTCCAGTAATCATGTATGGATGTCAGAGTTGAACTATAAAGCAAGCTGAGTGCTGAAAAATTAATGCTTTTGAACTGTGGTGTTGGAGAAGACTCTTGAGAGTCCCTTGGACTGCAAAGAGATCCAACCAGTCCATTCTAAAGGAGATCGGTCCTGGGTGTTCATTGGAAGGACTGAAGCTGAAGCTGAAGCTGAAATTCCAATGCTTTGACCACTGATGTGAAGAGTTGACTCATTTGAAAAGAGCCTCATGCTGGGAGGGATTGAGGGCAGGAGGAGAAGGGGATGACAGAGGATGAGATGGCTGGATGGCATCACCGACTCAATGGACATGAGTTTGGGTAAACTCCGGGAGTTGGTGATGGACAGGGAAGCCTGGCATGCTGCGGTTCATGGGAAAGCAGAGTCGGACATGACTGAGCAACTGAACTGAACTGAACACTCACAAGCAAAAATTTTCATGATGTAGAGAGATATAAAGACAAAAACATCCTTCATACTCTTTCCTTAGACCATACAGCTTTGGAGTGCCTTGAATTTTAATGACAGTGTATCAGATATGTCTCTTTCCAGATAAAAGAGATAGTCACATGACCCACGTTAAAGTCTAATGTTTCAAGAGTCTCTTTCATCCATAACTTTCTCCACTTTCTGTTTTTCTGACTCAGAAAGAGAAATGATGGTTTGAGATGTTCCCTGAAGATTAGCAATTCTGTGAAAAATAAGTAGAGATTAGCAGAGTGCGGACATCTCAGTTAATGACTTCAATTATTACAGGCTTGGAGTGATGATGCATCTTTAACGAAGATGTGAGGAGAAGATAGCTGGTGAATGGCATCTGGAACTTACCTGAAAATTTTTTTGCTTGGGGTCAAATAAGTAAGAGATTGATGTCATTCTTAGCATAGGATACTTTTGTTTTGAAGCTTCATTATATAACAAGCTAAAACATAATAGTTCTTTCAAATACTTTTTATGGTAAAAATCATAATGAACAGAATCAAAGACTCATTTCAGCTCTTTTCTCTTCTTACCTAGAATGTAGCCTATTCACAGAGAAGAATATATTTATGCATTCATCACATGATGATGATAACTGAAATCACAGAAACAGTGTCTAGGAGAAAATACATTCCTTGCTCTTTGGGTGCTTCACACCTTTTTTTCTTTTTTTTTAATCATTCTCTTTTACATGGTTACAAAAGTCATAATATTTTTGCTTAAAATATCTGATCCTCTGCATAATATAATGGAAACTTAGGGAAAGCTTTGGATTTCCAATGCTCTAAACACAAACTCCAAAGCATGATTAGATAATTTACTCACTCTGTAAAATTTAGAAACTGATCTAGAAACTCAGCTGACTTAAGCCGGAGAAGAGCCTTTCTAGAGCTTTTGATCGGATTCGTCACTTAGGATATTCCAAAAACTCTTTCTCATTCTATCTTGCTCCCCTTTCATATATCTTTTTCTTCTGGAAAAAGCAAAATCAATGCCCCAGTGTTCCAGATAGCTGGCACCTGAATTTAATGTGCCACAAAAGAAGTGGATAGTTTTTTAAAATTAAACTTTGAGTTTTAAGGTGAAAATTTCAGGTTCTCATGCAGTTGTAAGAGTAACAAAGAGATCCCACACACTCTTTACCCAGTTTCCCCCAACAGTAAGCTGTTGTTTAGTCACTAAGTCATTCCCGACCCTTTACAATCCCATGACTGCAGCGCATCAGGCTCCCCTGTTCTTCACTATCTCCAGGAGTTTGCTAGATTCATGCCCATTGAGTGAATGATGCTATCCAATCATCTCATCCTCTGTCATTCCCTTTTCCTCCTGCCCTCAATCTTTCCCAGCATCAGGGTCTTTTCCAATAGTAAGTAGCATCTTACAAAACTCTACTGCAATAATACAGACATCGCTGGATATTGTTAGCACTCCCTCCAAATATTTTATTGTTATTTAATGGTTTAGCTAAATTAGCCCAAAATGAACTCACTGGTCAGCAAGGATAACCCACACGTGCTAACACTTGCCACCATCATTGTCGAACCAGTGGAAATTCAGAGTTGTGCTGGAAGAATTGGCTTTAGTCATATAAATCACAATGAATGAACCTAATTATATAATTGTGAATAATTCAAGTTTAATTCCATTAAAAGGGTTCTTTTTCAGAATGTGGGGGAAAGTACTAAGAAAAACTTTAGATGTTCTTTGTTGGGTTTTCTTCAAAATATACTCCCCATTCTGATAAACTTTCACGGGTAGTGGTATGGTTGACAAAATTCTCAAATGGTCCCCGAATATCCCACTGACAGGTTGTGCATTACCTGATAATCCCTGGGACTGTGAATCTGATGAATTTTCCTCTTGCGATTATGTCGTTACAGGGAAGAGGTGATCTTAAGGTAGGGAGATTATCTGGATGGACCTGACCTAACTCTATCGAATCTTTAAAAGCAGAGCATTTGGGGGCTTCCCTGGTGGTCTAGTGGTTAAGAATCCACCTTACAATGAGGGGACACTGGTTCCACCCCTGGTCCAGGAAGATTCCACCGGCGTCAGGGCAACTAAGCTCATGTACTAAAACTACGTGCAGCAACTACTGAAGCCAGGGTGCTCTAGAGCCCATGTCTGCAACAAGAGAAGCCACCAGCATAACAAGAGCAAGCACCGCAAGTAGAGTAGCCCCTGCTTGCCACAGCTGGAGGAGAGCCCACACGCAGCAGTGAAGACCAGGGCAGTCACTAACAAACAAGGAAATATAAACGTGGTAGTCAGTGGCTAAGTCGTGACCAACCCTTGTGACCCCACGAACTGTAGCCCACCAGGTTCCTCTGTCCATGGGATTTTCCAGGCAAGAATATTGGAGTGGGTTGCCATTTCCTTCTCCAGGGCATCTTCCTGACCCAGGGATTGCAAGCAGATTTATTTATATTTAAATATAAATAAATGTTTTTTTTAAAGTAGCATTTTCTCTGGCTAGTTTAAGAAGGGGACATTTGAGAACTGTCTGGCTTCCCATGTTGTGAAGTGGTAACAGTGGCCATGTAGAAGGGGGCTAAGGACAGCCTCTAGTTCCTGGGAACTAGTTCCTCTAGTTCCTCTAGCTCCTGGCTGACAGCCAGCAAGCAAAGGGGACCTCCGTCTTAGAAGGACAGCAAGGAACTGAATGCGGCCAACTACACCAATGAACTTGGAAGTTAATTTTCCCCTAGAGCCTCCAGGCAAAAATCTCAGTCCATGTCATGCTTTGATTTCAGGTTCATAATATCCTAAACAGAGAGCCTGGCCACACCATGTTGGACTTCTGGTGACACAGAAGATGCAAAAGAAACTTGGATGACTCTGTAATAATCCATTACAATTTGGTAATGACCACCCCGTTTGAGAATTTGCATATTAACATTATATCATGAAGCTAGAGGATAACAAAGATTTATGACAAAAGGAAAATAGGAATAAATAAATTGCCATGTGGCCCTGACTCATGTTGGAATCATATTCAGAGGTACCAAGCCCAGCCCAGCCACATTCAATTCATTACTGTCATAAATAAAAATGTCCACTCTCAGGCACATAGGTCATGTCTAAGCATGTGTCTTACTATGTAAGAAACTTAGAAACCCCTGTTAAACCTCAAATTACTTAATAATTTCATTTCTTCTTACTTTGATGCTTCATTTGTTTCCCTGCATGAAGCAGATTTCTCGTAGTTGTCAAGGCAACCACTGCCTCCATCTGTATTCATGGGGTATTTAGGAAAAAATCCACTTCTTGCCTGTTTAATTTTTATCTTTTTTCTGGCTAGGAAGACAAATTTAGCTGAATTTTAAACTTAATAACTATGACACATGATTTTAATATGACCATCAGTTCAGTTCAGTTCAGTTGCTCAGTCATGGCTAACTCTTTGCAACCCCATGAACCGCAGCACTCCAGGCCTCCCTGTCCAACACCAATTCTCAGAGTCCACCCAAATCCATGTCCATGTGTCAGTGATGCCATCAAACCATCTGATCCTCTGTTGTCCCCTTTTCCTCCTGTCCTCAATATTTCCCAGCATTAGGCTCTTTTCAAATGAGTCAGCTCTTCGCCTCAGGTGGCCAAAGTATTGGAGCTTCAACTTCAACATCAGGTTCTCCAATGAACACCCAGGACTGATCTCCTTTAGGGTGGACTGGTTGGATCTCCTCACAGTCCAAGGGACTCTCAAGAGTCTTCTCCAACACCACAGTTCAAAAACATCAATTCTTCGGTGCTCACCTTGCTTTATAGTCCAGCTCACACATCCATACATGATTACTGGAAAAGCCATAGCCTTGACTAGATGGATGTTTGTTGGCAAAGTCATGTCTCTGCTTTTTAATATGCTGTCTAGGTTGATCATAACTTTCCTTCCAAGAAGCAAGCGTCTTTTAATTTCATGGCTGCAATCACCATCCACAGTGATTTTGGAGCCCAGAAAAATAAAGTCAATGACTGTTTCCCCATCTATTTGCCATGAAGTGATGGGACTGGATGCCATGATCTTTGTTTTCTGAATGTTGAGCTTTAAGCCAACTTTTCACTCTCTTCTTTCACTTTCATCAAGAGGCTCTTTAGTTCTTCTTCACTTTCTGCCATAATGGTGGTGTCATCTGCATATCTGAGGTTATTGATATTTTTCCTGGCAATCTTGATTCTAGCTTGTGCTTCACCAAGCCAGCATTTCTCATGATGTACTCTGCATATAAATTAAATAAGCAGAGTGACAATATACAGCCTTGACATACTCCTTTTCCTATTTGGAACCAGTCTGTTTTTCCATGTCCAGTTCTAACTGTTGCTTCCCGACTTGCATCCAGGTTTCTCCAGAGGCAGGTCAGGTGGTCTGCTATCCCCATCTCTTTCAGAATTTTCCACAGTTTATTGTGATTCACACAGTCAAAGGCTTTGGCATAGTCAATAAAGCAGAAATAGATGTTTTTCTGGAACTCTCTTGCTTTTTCCATGATCCAGCGGATGTTGGCAATTCGATCTCTGGTTCCTCTGCCTTTTCTAAAACCAGCTTGAATATCTGGAAGTTCACAGTTTACGTATTGCTGAAGCCTGGCTTGGAGAATTTTGAGCATTACTTTACTAGCGTGTGAGATGAGTGCAATTGTGCAGTAGTTTGAGCACTTTGGCATTGCTTTTCTTTGGGATTGGAATGAAAACTGACCTTTGCCAGTCCTGTCGCCACTGTTAAGTTTTCCAAATTTGCTGGCAAAGTGAGTGCAGCACTTTCACAGCAACATCTTTCAGGATTTAAAATAGCTCAACTGGAATTCCATCACCTCCAGTAGCTTTGTTCGTAGTGATGCTTCCTAAGGCCCACCTGACTTCACATTCCAGGATGTCTGGCTCTAGGTGAGTGTGAGTGATCACATTTGGGTCATGAAGATCTTTTTTGTACAGTTCTTCCTCTTCTTTTGTACAGTTATTACCTCTTAATATCTTCTGCTTCTGTCAGGTCCCTACCATTTCTGTCCTTTATAAAGCCCATCTTTGCATGAAATGTTCCCTTGGTATCTCTAATTTTCTTGAAGAGATCTTTAGTCTTTAGACTGGTTCCAAATAGGGAAAGGAGTACATCAAGGCTGTATATTATCACCCTGCTTATTTAACTTATATACAGAGTACATCATGAGAAATGTTGGGCTGGGTGAAGCACAAGCTGGAATCAAGATTGCCGGGAGATATATCAGTAACCTCAGATATGCAGATATCACCAGCATATGGCAGAAAGCAAAGAGGAACTAAGAATGTCTCAATGAAAGTGAAAGGAGAGAGCAAAAAGGCTGCCTTAAAATTCAACATTCAGTAAACTAAGATCATGGCATCTGGTCCCATCACCTCATGGCAAATAGATGGGGAAACAATAAAAACAGTGAGAGATTTTATTTTGAGGGGCTCCAAAATCACTACAGATGGTGACTGCAGCCATGAAATTAAAAGATACTTGTTCCTTGGAAACTTTCTCTGTCCCTTTTCACTTTAATCAAACTCTGCTATACAAAACTTCTGAGTGATTAAGCCTGGTGTCTGGTCCCAAAGCTAAATCTTCTTCTTTGAAGACCATGAATCTGACACCATTCACCATAAGCTATCATCTTGGGGCCTCCTCCAGGATCTTCAGGACAGGGTAAGAACATGCAAGAGCTCTAGCCTCTCTGCTTTCTCAGTGTAAATGTTTTCTGCTCTACTTCACTTACCAACTCTATGGTATGCTTGTGTGAAAGAATGATATGCCCTGTGTGAAGCAAGTAGTGAGCCCTGCTCTGCGGTTTTGCAGTGCCTTGTAACGACTGAAGGCAGTCCCCAAAAGGGGAACCTTGTTGGGGGGTTATACCTACCTGCCAATGCCAGGAGACACTCAATGTCCCTGTGAAGAGAACGGCCAGAAGTGGGCGAAGTGTGTGGACCAAACTTTCCTTTCTAGGTCAGCTTTTCCTGGTCCCTTTGACTAGTTCATAATTACATGGGGAATTAGAACTACTAACCTAGTCTGTCAGATTATAGACTTTCAAGGGGACTTGTGATCCATGCTGTTGCTGTGTACTTTTACTTAGACCCCATGTATGGAAGCACTTAGGCTTGCTAGGAGCCAAAAGTTACAGGAGCATGTTTGGGAACAAAGTGAAATCTAGCTTCAGCAACGTCTCTCTTGGTTGCCTCCCTCAGGGGCCAATGACCTGAAAGTGAATCTTTGTCATGGCTGTGCCTCTGATCTATGTGGATAGAAGCACTGCTGGAGACCAGGAGGCTTTTGAGGACACAGATCAGGGATTGCAGGATCTGGTTAGACTGGAAGTGCAATGGGCCTCTTCCTTTGGTGGTGCTAGCTCTTAGAAGACCAGAGAAAGCTCTCCAGTGGCTTCTGTTTCAACTCCTTAGATATTCTTTTTGTGGAATCTGTGGAAATGAACTGGAAGGATTGGCCCTAATAGCTTGAGGACAAAAATCACTTTTTCCTCGCTGGCTGACCCTTTTGCTCTCACATGTGCTGGCATGGTGACACTCAGAAGGGACATCTTGGTTGTTTTTCATCCCTTCATGACTCGCCATTTCTACTGCAGTCAGGACTGTACTCAGGAATGTGCACAGGCAGAGGGAAGCTGGATGCGTCCCCTAGTCGTCTTAGCTTGGGAAGCATTACTAAAGACTACTCTGATCCACTCTGGGTGGCATCAGAGGAGGAGAAGAAATCAAACAAAGGTCTTGGTGGTAAGGAACTAAGTCAATTTGGGATGCCATCAGGTCTGTCCTTGGTGCATCTCCACCCCACATCTGTGGTAGAACCAGGGGGGACGAGTAAGGCACCTGTGTCCATAAGGGACAGACTAAGTCTGACCAGGGAAGGAAAGTTTCGGTGGAAAGTCTGTCTACACCCCCATCTAAAGTAGAGAGGGACACCTCTGGTGGAAAGAAACCACAGCTGTGGATGTGCTTTTTTCCCTCTTACAAATGGGAGCTAGCAGTTCCAGAACCACTCCTTTATAATGTATTTTTAAAAAAAAGGGGGGGTGGGGACAAGTTTGACGCCCAGAGTTTAAAAAAAACACACCTGATCTTCTTCTGTGATACTGAATATCACAGTATCCTTTAGAAAATGGAGAATGCTAGCTTGTTGAAGGGTCTCTTAATTACAATACTGTTTTACAACGAGACCAGTTCCGTAGAAAACAAGAGAAATGGGTAGAAGTACCATATATGTTGCTCTTTATTTCTTTGTGAGACATGCCAGACTTATGTCCTAAAGGTGCAGATTTGGGTGTGAAATCTTTAGCTCCTTCCTGTCTTCTTACTTTGCCCCTGTATCTGAGGCTCCCAACTGAACAGGCTGAGAAGGCTGAACAGGGCACCCTTCCAGGAGGGGTTGCTTCAGTCTTGGTAAAAATTCAAACAGTCCCAAGTGTGGTTGAACTATTTAGAGGATCCAAAAGGTACATAGAAGGCTTTACAGAACTAACTTTACTTTATGATGTTATTTGGAGAGATGTAATGCATGTCTTTCTTGGGACAGACACTGACTCCTGACTCAAAAACTTGAGTTTTGGGGGAATCAATTACTTTTGGAGATAAATGGCTTGAACATGAGACAGGAGGAAAGAGGGAACACGAAATAGCCCTCTTTATGACTGGGAGCCAAGTGGTTCCAATAACAGAGCTGCTTTGCCGGACGTATACTTGAAGGACTTAAGCAAGCACACACTAAGACTTTAAACTATATTAAGTTGGCTGACATGGAATGGGGAGAGAAGGAAACTCCTGGTAAATTCCTAGATAGACTACGGAAGGCTCTCCACAAGTTTACTGACATTCATTCCGAAAGTTCAGAGGAGGAGTAATATTAAACAATAGATTTCTCACTCAATCAGCTCCAGATATCCACCATAAGTTATGAAAACTGGAGTGTCTTTTAATTTCATGGCTGCAGTCACCATCTGCAGTGATTTTGGAGCCCCAAAATATAAAGTCCTATTTACTTAGCATCATTAGGGAAACATAAATTAAAACCACAATTAAATACCACTCCATACCTATTAGAGTGGCTAAAATTAAAAAGCCTGTCATACCAAGTGCTGGTGAGTATGTGGAGCAACAGAATCTCTCATATATTGCTGCTTATATGTAAAATGGAACAAATACTTTGTAAAGGGTTTGGGAGTTTCCTGAAAACCTAAGCATAAAATTTCTACAGAATTCAGCCATTCCACTCCTGGACTTACCCAAGATATGCCTGTTCATATAAGACTTACACATGAATATTCTTACAACTTTTATGTGTAAGACCTCCAAACTGGCAGTTACCCAAATATCCATCAACAGGTGCATATGTGTAAACAAACTGTGGTATATCCATTAAATGAAATACTATTTGGCAATATAAATATAAATGGATGAACTATTCATATTATAAATATGGATGAATCCCCAAATAAATATGCTGATTGAAATAGATAAAAAGTATATAATACTGTATAATCAAATTTATATAAAATTTTAGAAAATGCAAACTAATCTATAGCAAGTCAAGAATATCCTTGGCTGCCTACAAACATAGAACCAGAG
The DNA here is from genome assembly GCA_006410675.1 of Oreotragus oreotragus. Lineage (NCBI taxonomy): Eukaryota > Metazoa > Chordata > Mammalia > Artiodactyla > Bovidae > Oreotragus > Oreotragus oreotragus. The sequence goes on along the minus strand of SJYX01000716.1, from coordinate 29,132 downwards.
GTGCAAGGGAGAATATATGGAAGAGAAAATTTGGAAGGTGATGGATATACTCATGTTCTATACGTCATGAATCGCTTCATGATGTATATACATAGGTCAAAGCTTTGCAAACTGTACACTTTAAACAGGTGCAGTCATTGTGTGTCAACTGTACCTCAATAAAGCTGCTAAAAATAAGATAGCTCATCAAAGAATTAAGATCAATACGCTATATCCTATCCTCTTACTGCTTCAAATAAAGTAGAAGTAATAATAATAACGGCAAAAGCAGCTAATATGTAAGGATTTACTGTGCACCAGGCATCCTTTGAAGCACTTTAGATAAGTTATCAAATGTATTTCTCAGGACTGCCCTGTTGTTTTATGAAGCAGATGCTATTATCACATGGCAGAGATGACAACTGGCTTATTTCACTTAGCATAGTATCTTCAAGGTTCATTCATGTTGTGGCAAGTGTCAAGATGTCCTCCCTTTTTAGGGCTGAGTAAAATTCTATTATATCTATTAATAGATACATTTTATCTTTCCATCTGTCCATGGACCTTTGGGTGGTTTCTACCTTTTGGCTATTGTGAATTATACTGCTGTGAAAAAGGGTGTACCCCACTTTCAGTTCTTTTGGGAATTTACTCAGAAGAGATTTGCTGGATCATATGGCAATTATACCTTTAATTTTTTTAGGAATAGCCTTACCCTCTCATTCTTAAGTTATAATTCACAGAATGAACTTCCTAGAAAGCAAGTCGGGCCATGCCGCTCAGATTCCTCAACATGGTGGGTCCTTCCCAGATAATTTCATCTTACTCTAAGACCCCCTATCCCAAGGACTTCTCACCTTCCTCTAAGGTTTCAAAGCATGCTGTATTGGGTTGGTTAAAAAGTAGATTCATGTTTTTCCATAAGATCATCTGGAAAAATCTGAATGAACTTTTTGATGAACCCAATACATAGAGTATTTCTATTAGCACTTCCCTCAACTCTATTATTAATGGTTCCACCTTCCTCAGGAGGCTGTAAGCTACTTGATAACAACATTCACATTTTTATTCACCTTTGTATCTTCATTACCCTTCCACAATGCCTACTATATAGCAGAAACTTGACACATATATTTGAATGAATGCCAGCTCATCAGCCCAAATAATAAAAATACTGCCATTTTGTGAAGTAAGCAATGTAACAGAAGAGACAGCTTATAGGTTAAACATGTGTGTGTGTGTAATACAATAGGTTAGACACATATACATGCATGTGTAATGAGAAAACCTCTTTTCTTTACATGAAACATGTAGTCATTCACATGTCACTTTCATTTTCATTCATAAGTTCCTTATCCTGCAGGCTGGAGGCACTTTTAAGTGGAAACTTTTAAGTGGGAAACTCCACTTTTAAGTGGAGGCACTTTTAACTGTGGGAAAAGGAGACCAACAATACACAGCCTCCCCCTGAATAACAGACACAGTTCCAGAACAGGCTAATACCTAGGGTGTCTCTCTGCTAAGAAGTGCCATCCATCTACGTGTGGACTGCGCCTATGATTTTATGAACACGCCAAACAAGAAATATGTTCTCGTACCTGCGACTAAGAATCTGGTATGACTTCTTGATTAAAGGTTTAATAAGCTTCTGCTTTACACTCATACACAGAGCAAAAATGATTTCACTGCCTAATGATAATATATTACAAGAGTACTTCAGCATGCAGCTAAACCTGATAAAGATTGTGGATAATGGTTTTCCTGAAACATCAGTTCAAAGTAAGATAAATGACAGTTTCAAACTGTGCACACTAGATGACGAAGGGATTTTTTTCTTTCATTCTGTCAGTCTCTCTGATAAAGAAAAATGCCCTATTTTCCAAAAAGATTCTGGTTTTCCACACTGCACTGCTACGAGTTGTGGAGGGGGCGGGCGGCGTGGTGGGGAGTGGGACTGTCTCAGACCACATTACTGGGCTTTCAGTTGATGAGCTGGATCTGAAAGGGGAGTGGTGCTCTAAGCCCACACCAGGTAACTGTACTTCTCTCACAAGATATATGTAAATAAAACAAGCAGGCCAAAGGCATGCTCCATTGACCCTAACTAAATGAGCAAGCCTTGGGGAAAATTTCAGTGTTCACAATTAGGAACATTACAGGTCAGCAGAATCTCTGGACTAAACACTTCACCTACACTAGAAATAAGTGTTTTGATAGAAGTAAGAATCATGGCAGCAGGGCATAAATAGATAAAAGTATATGGAGGCCACAGAATCCATTTCTGAATATGGAGAAAAATTAGAGCCTGGTCAGTTAGGCCTCAGAATTAAAGAAAATATACTGGTGCCAGAAGTGGAATTCTTACATAAACTTAAAAAACCTAAAATTCAGTTTTCCAATTCCAGTGAAGACTAAGATCTATGATAACCAAGAACCTCAAATGCACTTCAAATTTCCTTAGACCTGTATCTTGTAATCAGGTTGGATTTGCATAGCCTAATTTCTTAAATGGGGCCATGCAGACAGCCTTTAAATAGCACTACTAAAACTGAACTCAGAAGTGGATCTCCTTCAACTTAGCAAATTGGAAGCACAACAAAGGACATGTATTATGTGAGCTCCATGAGATAAGAAAGTGTTCTGTTAAAGCCACCAGAGAGACCTGATCACTGTGCTTCTGGTTAAGGAAATTTAATTTATAAGTACATCGTAATACCACCATATATATTTGCTAACTGTATACTTGATGAAGTTCTAAGAAACTCAAGATCTAACAGGGTCCATCCTTAAACTTTACATGTTTAAAAACCCAAGTGAGAATATTTTCCAAGTGAAATTCTACTCTAGGGTTTCTAAATTACTCAAGACATAGTTTATCTATAAAGAAATATCTGTTATGAACCAGGACTAAGAAGGGTCAAGCTCAAAAAATCAAATATATGAAATATGAAATCAATTAAGCTAAAGCAAAATTTAGCATCANGGGGGGGGTGGGAAATCAGGCAAAAGACTGAAGCCCCAACAATGGTTGTTAAACCTGCTCTGAAACAGCCTGAGAAAAATACCCAGAGGGACCCAGGTGAAAAGGGATGGACTTGTTATTACTGTGGAAAGAAAGGGCATCTCAAGCAGGAATGCCCTCAGGCATCTAAGCTGCCCCCAGCTCCATGTCTGGTCTACAAAGGACCATACTGGAGAAAAGACTGCCCTCTGAGGTGTAGGCTCAAGACAGACTCTCAAGATAATCAGGACCAAAGGTGCCTGGGGGTCCCCACACAAGCCCCCATCCCTAATAATACTCAAGGAACCCCAGGTATTAATAACTGTGGGGGGCCAATCAGTCGATTCCTTTTGGACACCAAGGAAACTTTCTCTGTGCTCACTGAAGCCCCTGGTCCACTTTTCTCCCAATCCACTACTGTAATGGGACTGTCTGGACGAGCCAAAGGCTCATCCTTTAAGCTGCAACTGGGACTCTGCTGTTTTCTCATGAGTTTCTGATCTTGCCAGAGTCTTGCTCATCCCTTCTAGGGAAGGATATACTGAACAAGGTCCAGGCCTCTGTTTTCATGAATATGGAGCTTGCTCTTTCTCTCCCATTAACAAAATTAAATTCTAGAGTGTGGACTGATGGAAAAACTATGAGTTGAGCACAAAATGATGTTCTTGTCATTATCAAGCTCAATGACCCTCACCTATTTTCACATCAAAAGCAGTATCCACTAAAGCCCAAGGTTAACTGAATGGGCAAAATCTTACTGTACTGACTTCTCATGATGTAAGTGAGATCTTAAACTCTGCAGTTCAGAGCAACAGTTCTCCACCTTTAAAGCTGCTGTAACTCAAGGGGTGTCAAAAACTCGAGGAATAGAATATCACTTACCCTGTTCCTGGAGACCCCAATGTCAGAAAAATTGAAAAGGCTAATGACATTATTAAGAGACATCTGTGTAAGCTAACTCAGGAAACACAAGACAGTTGGTTTAAAGCTTGACCCATAGTTTTAATGAGGGCTTAACTGACCCTAAGAAGGGATTATCTCAATGACATTTTACGTGCACAGATATTGTCATAGATCCTGAAGCCTTAGAATTAACTATGTGACTCAGCTTTCAGCTTTTCAACCTCCTCATCAATTGAAGGCTTCCCAGGGTGGGTTTCTCCACTTCAAAAGGACTTTCCTCAACTCTGTGATGACATCTAACAATCCTAAGATAAACGGATGTAACTATGGACATAATGTGGCTCTTAATTTTGATTATATTTTAACTTGGTTTAATGACTATTTTGCTGCACTTAAGAAGTTCAGGTCCTGCTTTTTGCCTGGCCAGGCACTGATTGGGACTGGATCCCTCAGTCCATGCTGGCTTGCTCTAAAATGGACCTACTGTATATGTGGCTCTTACCTATGGGTGTGGCTTCCCCCTGGCTGGATAGGGAGATGTACCCTAGGTGTAGCTTTTACTCATGGCTTCATATTTTCAGAGTTTCCAGAGAAGCCTGCTAGTCTGCCACACCTTAAAACTCATTGGGCAAGGTCTGTATTTCACTGGTATGATTATCTCTCTGGAAACTATAGATGTTATGCTACAAGTTGATGTTCTGAATAACTTTACTCAACAGGCTTTACAAGATTCTCAAAAAGCTATTTCAGCCCTTAATGCTGAATAAACACATATTAGAAAGGTGATTTTACAAATCAGAATGGCCTTAGATATTCTAACAGCTGCACAAGGAGGAATTTGTGCTATTATTCATACCCAATATTGTACATATATACCAGATATGAGTACTAATGTTACTCACTTTATTAAACACGTGAACAAGATGATTCAGGCTATGGATTGTCCTGAAGCTTCAGTCACCTCACTTTAGGAAATGCTGACTAGCTCCTCTTGGTGAAAAACTGTCTTAATTGTAATAATTCTAATTGTTCCGTTTTTACTTTTTGCTCCCTGCATCTATAACTGTGTAACTGGATTTGTTTCTAACCTTCTGAAAGCTTTTAGGTTACAAATGGTTGTTCAAGCTCCTATGAGTGCCACAACTATTACCTCGGGCCCCTGGATCAGAGACCCTCAATATGAGAGTTAGGAGAATATGATCCCTTAATAATTTAGGGATGATGCCTCTCAACAGCAGGAAGTAGTTATGGAATGAAAATGATGCCCCTTTCCCTGGGCAACATAATTCTCCTGAAAGAAAAAGGGAGAAAGAGAGTCAATTCCAAGGCAGGTTGATAAGAATTCCAGGGTCCCCGAGAAAGAGAAAGGGTCCTGGGGCTTTCGAAGGGGAGATAGGGGTCTGGAATTCTCAAAGAGGAGGAAAGGACAAACTTTTTCTCCTACAATCCTTAATAAGGATTATATAAAAACAATGTATGTTGCTTGAGGACAGTTTCTCCTTGAAAACCTTCTGACTAATCCTGTTATCTTAAAATGTATATTATAGGAGTGGGCCTGGTTAGATCTTTCTGTTGTTAGTTCTAATCCTGTCATCTTAAAATTGTGGGAGTGGGTCTAGTAATATCTTTACAACCTTGAGACATTCTTTTGATTTATTGTAATAACCAATTAAAAAATTATATGACTCCCTTGCTTAGACTAGTGAGGGGGCACCCTCTCTATTCCCCTTCTGATGTCTATGGCAGAAGCTTTCTCTGTCTCTTTTCACCTTAATAAAACTCTGCTATACAAAAAAAAAAGCAGAGCCATTACTTTGCTAACTAAAGTCCATCTAGTCAAAGCTATGGTTTTTCCAGTAGTCATGTGTGCATGTGAGAGTTGGACCATAAAGAAAGCTGAGCACTGAAGAATTGATGCTTTTGAACTGTGGTGTTGGAGAAGACTCTTGAGAGTCCCTTGGACTGCAAGGAGATCCAACCAGTCCATCCTAAAGGAGATCAGTCCTGAATATTCATTGGAAGGACTGATGCTGAAGCTGAAACTCCAATATTTTGGCCACCTGACATGAAGAACTGACTCATTGAAAAAGACCCTGATGCTGGGAAAGATTGAAGGCAGGAGGTGACGGGGACAACAGAGGGTGAGATGGTTGAATGGCATCACAGATTTGATGGACATCAGTTTGAGCAAACTCTGGGAGTGGTGATGGACAGGGAAGCCTGGCTTGCTGCAGTCTATGGGGTTGCAAAGAGTCAGACACAACTGAGTGACTGAATTGAATTAAACTGAAGGTCAAAGTTTCTGCCTTAGTCTTTTGGGCCTTGATTGGTTTCAGCTCAAAATAATCCACTTACCAAAGAGATATTTGGGAGTGACAAGTCTTGGTCCTAGCCCAGAAATGCAATGCAGTAAGGCAGGTACTGTGAGGAAGGCAAGGTCAGGGAAAGGAGGCAACATTGAGGAGGAACATCGGACTCAGTTTGGGGGCATCAGAAAAGGCTTCTCTCAGGAAGTGTGCCCTATTGCTGCCTTAACAAATTGCTACACAATTGTTAGTAACTTAGTACCTTAATACCTTAAAGCAGTATGCATTTTTACAAGATAACTGTAGTTAATAATACAGTATTGCATATTTGAAAATTGTTTAGAAAGTAGATCTTGGGCTTTCTGGTGTTTCGGTGGTAAAGAATCCACCTACCAATTCAGGAGATGCAAGACACATGGATTTGATCGCTAGGTTGGGAAAATCCCTGGAGAAGGAAACGACAACCCACTCCAGTATTCCTGTCTGGAAAATCCCATGGACAGAAGAGCCCAATGGGCTATAACCTATGGGGTGGCAAAGAGTCAGATATGACGGAGGACACGCAGAAGGTGGGACAAGGATGAAGTGAGTGAAGCGCTTGCTTTGTGTGTACCACTTAAGAAGGCCCCCAGAGACCTAGTAAATAGGATAAATGGTATTTTAATACATTATTTTCAAAAATAAAAATTAATGTAAAAATCCATGATGAACAACTTATGAAAATTTTAAATAAATGCCAGGTTATTAGGGAAATCATTAAAAAGATATGACGAGCACCTAATGCAGAAGAGGAGTACTGGGTCTCAACACAGTTGGATGGATTAGGAAGAACAAAGAAAAGAGCTGTGGCAGGGGAGGGTTGATGATGTCTTTCACTAGTACAGTATATGCAAGGGGAGGCAAATGTTTAGATGGGGCAGGTGGGAGAGTGTGTCAAGGAGAAAAGCAAGTTATATTTGGGCATGCTGAGTCTAAGAAGCCTGTGGTATTTTCATCTGGAGAGCCAGTAGGCAATTTAAATATATGAATATAATGAAGCAAAAAAAAAAAAAAATGTTGCCCAGCTTTCCTTCTCCCTCACCTATTATCTTCTTAGTCTTTACTACTGTTTCTCTGCCAGACCAGTTCTTGGAGAGAAAACAAAAGGATCTTAAAGGACCTAAATCCTTGGGATGTAAGAACAAAAGGTTGGTAGCTAGTTTTTGGAAAGGAGATGATTAGGGACTATTTGGCATATGTTAGAGCAATTGATGGATCTCCCCTCTGGTCCTGAAATATTTTCAAATCATTATACTTTTGTCACGCACGTGTATGTTCCTCAGTTCTTTGTCTTGTCACAACAAAGATCTGGAGTGATGGACATTAAAGTTCTCAGCACATCACAGCTCTCGGGTCTTGGACAAACCGTGTTATAGCTCTTACCTTAACCGGAGGTCTTCTGGGATCTGAGACTGGGCCAGGTGAGCTTTCTGCTGAGTTTGTTTTTTGCTGTCCCGGTTTCCAGCACGATGGGCCTTCCCCTGCACTGGGTTTCTTCGCCTTCCACTTCTAGTGTGGGAGCTTCACTGAGCTGGGCTCCTGCTGTGCTTGGCCTCTTCCGCGTGGAGGTTGTTTCAGCCAGGTTAAATCCGAGTCACGGCACCATAGATGTCACGCGAGTGTATGTTCCTTGGTTCTTTGCCTTGTCACGACAAAGATTTGGAGCCATGGACATTAAAGCCCTCGGCACATCACAGCTCTCGAGTCTTGGACAAACCGCTCTTAGGCAAATCAGTGTTACAGCTCTATTTTATTCAGAAGATAGCAGGAGAATCCATCCTCAAAGTGTGAGGGCATGCCAACCCAAAAACTTGAAGGGAAGAGAGTGGAGGATCGCGTGGGGGAGGGAGCAAGACAGAGGGAGAGAGAGAGAGAAAGAGTGCAGGCACCCGGGAGAGGAAGAGAAAGAGAGAGAGAGACAGCGCTTTGACTCCTCTTTTTATATGTTTTTTCCTCCACCTGGGCCATCCCTATGCAAATTGGGCTTAGCCAGGAGTGCTGTTTGTTGTACCTGAAGTCTTCACTCTGGTCCTCGGACCTTCCTTGTTTTAAGNAGAGAGAAAGAGTGCAGGCACCCGGGAGAGGAAGAGAAAGAGAGAGAGAGACAGCGCTTTGACTCCTCTTTTTATATGTTTTTTCCTCCACCTGGGCCATCCCTATGCAAATTGGGCTTAGCCAGGAGTGCTGTTTGTTGTACCTGAAGTCTTCACTCTGGTCCTCGGACCTTCCTTGTTTTAAGCCACCGCCATTTTGGACTCCTTTTCCCTATTCTACCTACCTAACACTTTCATCCTCACTGTTCCTCTGTGATTCATGTCATCAGCTATGTCAACCTCTAACCTTTGTTAGTACAGTCACTTATTGACAGCTTGGTCATTCTTTCTCATCACAGACTTTGACCCCTGAATGAGAAACACACACACTGTCATTATCTGAAAACATTTTACTCTAAAATCATACCACTCTATGACTTTCATCTTCTTTCCAACTCTTCCCTTCACCATTCCTATTACATCAGTTCCTTGGGTTCATCAAGTCTTAATGGCCCTTGACCCACTTGTCTAGATGTCTATCAGCCCCTTTCTACCTCCACCTCCATTCCTGTCCAGATTACACTGCAGTGGCTCATAACTTCAGCCATTTTTCTGCCAATATTCTCAATTCCTGTGATTTTCTTCCTGTTGTCATATCATGTGATAGACTTTAATTCTGTGAAGACCCTCATATACATAGGTGCTTATTGTGTACTGCACAAGTGCATCCTACAAATGGAAGGCAACTCCCGCTCTATGCAGAGTTCTGGGGTAGTTCTTCTTCAAGGTTGTAACTTTTTTCTGATCTGTCACATTGTCTAGTATAGAGGCTCACAAGTTTTGGTCCCCACAGACCAATGCCACTTGTTGCCTGTTTTTGTATGGCCCACAAGTTAATATTTATGTGTAGAATTTAAAGCAGTTGAAAAAAAAATCAAAAGAAGTATAATAATTTGTGATATGTATAAATAAATATAAGTAAATATATATAAACAAAAAAACTGTATTAAATTCAAATTTCAATGTCCATAAATAAAGTCTTATTGGAATACAGTGATTCTTTTTCATTTTTATATTGCCTATGACAGATTTCATACTACAAAAACAGAGCTGAATAACTGTGATGGCCTTATGACCCAAAACTCCTAAAATAGGTACTATCATGCTGTTCGTGGAAAAAGTTTACCTATCGCTGGTCCAGCAGTTCTGCTGTCTGTCTTCTCTGTCCCAACAGCTGGTATGTTAAATATTCGTGAGAGAGAAAAATCCATCAGTTATGTCAACTGGTAAATTCATGATCTCTAACCCCACCTCGGGGAAGGCAATGGCACCCCACCCCAGTACTCTTGCCTGGAAAATCCAATGGACGGAGTGGCCTGGTGGGCTGCAGTCCATGGGGTCGCTAACAGTCGGACAGACTGAGCGACTTCACTTTCACTTTTCTCTTTCATGCATTGGAGTAGGAAATGGCAACCCACTCCAGTATTCTTGCCTGGAGAATCCCAGGGATGGGGGAGCCTGGTGGGCTGCCGTCTATGGGGTCACACAGAGTCGGACACGACTGAAGTGACTTAGCAGCAGCAGCAACCCCACCTGGAAACATTACCCGCTTAGCCGTCTCATTTCTCTAGTCAGCTTTCTCTCCTCGCCTTTCACTTTTTCTACTCTTCTAAGCCTCCAAACATGTTGCATCCTTATACTAACAATGCCTCACTTCCAACTACTAGGTGAAAACAGAAGCCATCACATTGGCACCCCCTGAGTTTCCTGTTCCTGTACCTACAAATTGCCTGTAACTGCCCTCATCCTTCATTCACTGCCTCTTGTTTTAGGTTGAAGTGGGAACTTGTCACTCATTTATGGCAAATTCTTCAACCATTGGTCCAGATGTCATCGCCTTCTTCAGCATTCTAACACAAATGATTAGCCCTTCTCTCCCCTGAAGCTCCATGTCTATTGGGGCCTTATCATTAGCAATTTGACAATTCTGTATTAGATGGCACATTTAACCTGACCCTCCTCCTTGAAACAATTTCTTTGTTTGGCTTCCAGGACATCACATTTCTGGTTTTCCTCTTTCCTCATGAGCTGGTCCTCTTCTGTCTCATTTTCTGATTCTGTCCCATGTCCCCAGCTTCTAAGCCAGTAGTTTAGTCAAACATTTTGGACTCCCTTTATACTCTTAGAAATTATTGAGAATCTCAAAGAGCTTTGGTTATGTGGCTTATATCTCTTGATATTTACTCCACTAAAAATTTAGCTTCCCCAGTGGCTCAGATGGTAAAGAATCGCCTGCAATGCCAGGAGACCCAGGTTTCATCCCTGGATCAGAAAGATCCCCTGGAGAAGGGAATTGCTATCCATTTCACATCTTGATGATTCATTTATCCATCAGTGGACACTTAGATAGTTTCCATGTCTTGGCCATTATAAATAATGTGGCAGTGAACATGGTGATGATATGGCCTTCAAGCTAGTGTTTATATTTTCTTCAGATAAATACCCAGAAGTGGTATTGCTGGATCACATCATAGTGTTCCCCATAGTGACTTCACCAATTCATAATCCCATCAACAGTGGATGGACTTCCCTGATAGCTCAGTTGGTAAAGAATCCACCTGCAATGCAGGAGACCCTGGTTCTATTCCTGGATCAGGAAGATCCCCTGCAGAAGAGATAGAATGGAATACCCACTCCATTATTCTTGGGCTTCCCTTGTGGCTCAGCTGGTAAAGAATCTGCCTGCAATTCAGGAGACCTGGGTTTGATCCCTGGGTTGGGAAGATCCCCTGGAGAAGGGAAAGGCTGCCCTCTCCAGTATTCTGGCCTGGAGACACAACTGAGTGACTTTCAATGAATGGAATACCCACTCCATTATTCTTGGGCTTCCCTTGTGGCTCAGCTGGTAAAGAATCTGCCTGCAATTCAGGAGACCTGGGTTTGATCCCTGGGTTGGGAAGATCCCCTGGAGAAGGGAAAGGCTGCCCTCTCCAGTATTCTGGCCTGGAGACACAACTGAGTGACTTTCAACAGTGGATGAGGGTACTTTTTAGGAAAACAAACAAACAAACAAAAACTGCATTCTTCAAAACAAATTAGTGAGAAAAGTGACATTGTTTTACAGTTTTGAAAATCTCTTTACTATCCAGTTTAGAGGCCCAGAGGTCCACAAATAATGGCCTACAGATCAAATTCAGCCAACTGCCTATTTTTGTAAATAGAAATTTATTGGAACATAGCCACGCTTATTCACTTTCATACTGTTTATGGCAGTTTTCCCACTCCAGTGAAGAATTGTGTTTTTGTGATAGAGACCGTATGGCCTGCAAATCCTAAAATATTAACTATCTGGACTTTTATAGAAAAAGTTTGCCTATTCCTGGTCAAATTGGTCTCATTTAATAGAAACCAGCTAGATTATGATTTCTGCTTCTTACTTAATCTATTGGAATTATGTTGTTTTGGTTGAAGAGTTACCGTATGGGTTATCATACTGTTCACCACACAACAGGCCAATGAATTACAGACTAGTTGTTGGGTCAAAGAGTAGCAACTTTATCAAGAAAGCCAGCAAACTGAGGAGATGGTGAACTAGTGTTTCAAAGAACCATCTTACCTGAGTTAGAATTCAAGTTTCTTTTATACCAAAAAAGGAAGGAATGTGACTCGTTGTTGCAAATTTCTTGGTGCCAGAATCTTTTGTTTTTGCAGTTGTCCTCGTAAGGTTGATCACAATGTTCTCACAAACCTCCAGCAAGACGAATACTATTTTTTGTTCTGTGTCTTTTTATCTCTATATGCATGGGAAAGTCTTATAGCTTTAAAGGTCAGAACCTTGACAATGGACTATCCTGTATATTTCAGTCTATAAGCAACATTCTTTTACAAAAGGTGTAGAGTCAGCATGACCAGGCTAAGTTACTTCAGTTGTGTCCAACTCTGTGTGATTCTGTAGGCCTCCAGGCTCCTCTGTCCATGGGATTCTCCAGGCCAGAATACTAGATTGTGTTGTCATGTTCTTCTCCAGGAGATCTTCCCCACCCAGTGATCGAACCCATGTCTCTTATGTCTCCTGCATTAGCAGGTAGATTCTTTGCCACTAGCACCGCCTGGGAACCCCCAGCATGACTAAGTACAGGCAACAAAGCACAAAGTTTAGAGCTCAAACAATAGGTTCAATATGGAGTCAGGTTTGTTCTTCTCTGTTACATCTTTATTTTATAAATCATTTAAGTGCTCACAACTACTAACTTTTAATCTGCAGCCTGAATCATTCTCCTATAGATTGGATGTGCATTGGTATTTTAAACTTAACATTCTCAAATAGAATTCCTGATCTTACTAGTAAGCTTTCCCCTAAATTACTATCTTCATTCTTCCCTATCACATTAATTGTTCTCATCATATCAACTCTCTGAGGCAAAAAACCTTCGAGCCATCCTTGACTCCCTCTTTTCTTTTTTTTTTTGCCACACCATGCAGCAGATGGGATCTTAGTTCCCCAGCCAAGGATCTTAGTTCCCAAGGCAGGGATCAAACCTGTGTCCCTTGGATTGGAAGGGCAGTCTTAACCTGTGGGCCATCAGGGAGGTTCTCCTTCCTCTTTCTTTTGTACTTCACATTTTTAAGCAAATTTTGTTTGCAGCTTCTGAAACCAGATTCTTATCATTTCTCCCTATATGTTTAACTACCAACTTTGCCAACAAAGGTCCATCTAGTCAAGGCTATGGTTTTTCTTGTGGTCATGTATCGATATGAGAGTTGGACTGTGAAGAAAGTTGAGCGCCGAAGAACTGATGCTTTTGAACTGTGGTGTTGGAGAAGACTCTTGAGAGTCCCTTGGACTGCGAGGAGATCCAACCAGTCCATTCTGAAGGAGATCCGCCCTGGGATTTCTTTGGAAGGAATGATACTAAAGCTGAAACTCCAATACTTTGGCCACCTCATGCGAAGAGTTGACTCATTGGAAAAGACTCTGATGCTGGGAGGGATTGGGGGCAGGAGGAGAAGGGGACAACCGAGGATGAGATGGCTGGATGGCATCACAGACTCAATGGACGTGAGTCTGAGTGAACGCTGGGAGTTGGTGATGGACAGGGAGGCCTGGAGTGCTGCAAATCACGGGGTTTCAAAGATTCGGACACGACTGAGTGACTGAACTGAACTGAACTGAAGTGGTTCAAACCATCATCACATCTCATGTATATTACTATTTCACCAACTTTCTAACTGGTCTTCCTGTTTCTTCCCTTAGCTACCCATGGTTGTCTAGGTTTTCTCAACACAGCAGCCAGAATAATTCCTATGAAGAATTAGATGATGTCACTCTTTGACTCAAAAGCTTCTACTAACCTCTTGTATGTTTTAGCTGAGGCAATCTTAACAAAACATTATAGACTGGCTTAAAAAACATAAGTTTATTTTTTCACAGTTCAGAAGACTAGAAGTCCAAGATGGCGGTGCCAATGTAACTGGGTTCTGGTGAGAGCTGGTTGGTGACAGCTACCTCTCATTGTGTCCCCACATGTTGGAGAGAGAGTATGCATGCTCTCTGATGCCTCTTCTTACAAGGATACTAATTCTATTGGATCAGAACCCCACCCTTTTACTCTCATTGATCTCAAGATTTTATAGCTCTATAAAGTCCCTGTCTCCAATACAGTCACCAGAGGGATTAGGACCTAGCAATACATGAATGTTAAAGGGAAACACAGCACAATTTAATCCATAACATGTGTGTGTAGTGAAAAATTAAGCACTGTTTCCATTTCTTAAGAATATTGATGATACAATATTACTTGCACAATATATTTGCTACTATTTAAATCCACCATGGGGATAACAGTAATGGCTACTAAATGACTGCTAAAAACCCAGAAAAGAAAAATTAGTTGAAAAAGCGATATATACTTCAAAAGTAAGCACTTCTTTGAAAAAGACTATGTCCCCAAACCAAAAATTTAACACGTGCAGTTGTAGAAAGCCTTAACATACCACATTATGATGCATTGATCATGTGATGGTTTCAATTAATTTTACTCATTTTTTATTGAATGTTTTTTGCACTCTTATGAAAAGTAGAGCAAGGGCTGTTAATGTGTTGGGTCCATTAGCAGAACAAGTAGTTTGTAAATAGGTAAATGGTGCTTGCTTTTATATCAGTGTTATCAGATCTTCAAATAAAAAATCAGTGCATTTCAGTAGATTTTAATACAATTCATGGAATCAAAATTAAGTTTTTGAAAGGTCATTCTAAGGTAAAACATCTAAACATCTAACATTATTGTGAAGGTTACTGTAAATTTCATTTAAAGATATCAGCATTGAAACCTCATTTTTGCAAAGCTTATTCAAATACAAAATACCGATGAATCACAGTATTATGATAAAAGCAATGATCTAACAAATTAAGAAATCTGGAACAAAAATTAGTTCTGATACAACAATACTCATCAGTTCAGTTTAGTCACTCGGTCATATCCAAATCTTTGTGACCCCATGGACTGCAGCACAGCAGGCTTCCCTATCCATCACCAACTGGGAGCTTCTTCAAACTCATGTCCATCAAGTTGGTGATGCCATCCAGTCATCTTATCCTCTCTCATCCCCTTCTCCTCCTGCCTTCAGTCTTTCCCAGCATCAGGGTCTTTTCCAATGAGTCAGTTCTTTGGATCAGGTGGCCAAAGTATTGGAGGTTTAATATTCATAATTGTGTGGAAATGTATACTTCACAAGAAGACCTAGAGATGTCAGATAAATACATGANGTCCTCTCTCATCCCCTTCTCCTCCTGCCTTCAGTCTTTCCCAGCATCAGGGTCTTTTCCAATGAGTCAGTTCTTTGGATCAGGTGGCCAAAGTATTGGAGGTTTAATATTCATAATTGTGTGGAAATGTATACTTCACAAGAAGACCTAGAGATGTCAGATAAGTACATGAAAAGAGGTTCAATATCACTAATCACTCAGGAAATGCAAATTAAAACCATATGAGATTCCACTATATACTTGTAGTAGTATGTGCTAGCTACCATAAGAGAATACCTCTGACTAGGTGACTTAACTGACAGAAATTAATCTTCTCACAGTTCCGGAGGCTGGAAGTCTGAGATCAAGGTGTTGGCAGGGTGAGTTTCTGGTGCAACGTCTTTTCCTGGCTTGTAGATTGCTGCCATATTGCTGTGTCCTCATTTGGCCTTTTTTTGTGCTGTGTACCTCTGGTGTCTCTTCCTCTTATAAGGACACCAGTCCTATTGAATTAAGCCTCCACTCCATAACTTCATTTAGCTTTAAAGACTCTGTCTCCAAATACAGTTATATTCAGAGGTTAGGGTTTCAACATAGAATTGGGGGAGGACACAATTCAATCCATAATATTAGAAAAGTTAATATTTTTAATGATAGTACCAAATGCTGACTAGGATGCAGAGCAACTGGGACTATCATATATTGCTGGTGGGAATTAAATTTGTGGAGTCATTGTAGAAACACGTTGATAGATTTTTATAAACTGAAACATGCATTTTTTGGGGGCCTGCATCACACAATTTGCAGGATCTTAGTCCCCTGACCAGGGATCAAGCCTATATCCTCTGCTTTGGGAGCTCAGAGTCCTAATCATCAGACCACCAGGGAATTCCTAAAATATACCTTTGGCATACAGTATAGCAATTCCACTCTTAGGCGTTTAACCAGGAGAAATAAAAACTGACGTCTATAGAAACACTTATACCTAAATATTTATAACCCTAAATTAGAAACAACCCATGTCCATCAGCTAGTGAATTAAAAAAAAAATACAGCCCACCCATAAAATCCAATATTCAGTTCAGTTCAGTTCAGTTGCTCAGTCATGTCCGACTCCTTGCAACCCCATGAATCGCAGCACGCCAGGCCTCCCCGTCCATCACCAACTCCCGGAGTTCACTCAGACTCACATCCATCGAGTCCGTGATGCCATCCAGCCATCTCATCCTCGGTCATCCCCTTTTCCTCCTGCCCCCAATCCCTCCCAGCATCAGAGTCTTTTCCAATGAGTCAACTCTTCTCATGAGGTGGCCAAAGTATTGGTGTTTCAGCTTTAGTACCATTCCTTCCAAAGAAATCCCAGGGTTGATCTCCTTCAGAATGGACTGGNTTTCCTCCTGCCCCCAATCCCTCCCAGCATCAGAGTCTTTTCCAATGAGTCAACTCTTCTCATGAGGTGGCCAAAGTATTGGTGTTTCAGCTTTAGTACCATTCCTTCCAAAGAAATCCCAGGGTTGATCTCCTTCAGAATGGACTGGTTGGATCTCCTTGCAATCCAAGGGACTCTCAAGAGTCTTCTCCAACACCACAGTTTAAAAGCATCAATTCTTCAATGCTCAGCCTTCTTCACAGTCCAGCTCTCACATCCATACATGATCACTGGAAAAACCATAGGCTTGACTAGATGGACCTTTGTTGGCAAAGTAATGTCTCTGCTTTTCAATATGCTATCTAGGTTGGCCGTAAGTTTTCTTCCAAGGGGTAAGCGTCTTTTAAAATCAAATATTACTTAGTAATAAAAGGAGACATTGTGCTTATTCATTAACCACATTTGGATTGAATTCAATGCGGGAGACCTGGGTTCGATCCCTGGGTCGGGAAGATCCCCTGGAGAAGGAAATGGCAACCCACTCCAGTATTCTTGCTTGGAGAATCCCATGGACTGAGGAGCTTGGTGGGCTGCAGTCCACGGGGTCACAAAGAGTCGGACACAACTGAGTGACTTTACTTACTTACTTACTATGCATAAAGTTGCTCATAATATTTAAGATCAAGTCTTTATGGAGACATATATTTTCATTCTCTATGAATAAATATTGAAGAGTGGAATTGCTGGACTGTGTTTTAATTGTATGTTTAACTTTATAGGAAACTGCCAAATTGCTTTCCAATATGGCCACACAATTTGGATTTCCCTCAGCAGTCGCTATGTACCAGTTGCTTCATATTCTTCAACACTTGACGTTGTCAGTCTTTTAAATTTTAACCACTCTAGTGGATGGGGAGTGATGTCTTATTATGGTTTTAATTTGTATTTCTATCATTCCAGATTGAACATTTTTTTAGTGCTCAGTTTTTTTTAATGTAAGCTTTTAAAAAGCAGTCTTAGGCTCACAGCCTTTCCTGGACTCTCAGCCTCCTTTCCTGAATCTCTTATGTATTGAATCTCTGAGCCTCTGCCATAAATTGTCTTCTCTAAAATCTCTTCAGATCAAGCTCCTTTACTCTTGGGACTTCGGATACTGTCTAGATGATAATGATTTTATGGTGTTTTATGGTAATGACTATGAATATTTAATAAGAAGAATGTTTCATCTCTACTACTGCATTATGATACTCCTAGAAACAAGAATGATCACCTTGGAGTCCCCACACAGCCTAGCAAAAACTACGCAGACATCTGCTCAGACTGTGAATACTTCTGGATACTATCCCCTTCTTACTTTCAGTATGTGACATTACACTCCATTATAAAAATACAATTGCAAATTTCCTGATGGTCCAGTGGTTAGGACTCAGCACTTTCACTAGATGGCTTCAATACCTGCTCGGGGATTAAGATTCTGCAAGTCTTACAGTGTGACCAAATTAAATAAAATACAACTGATCCAAGTAAATAACAAAATGTATGAGCCAAATAATTCTATGATCAGTAAAAGCTTTAAGACTAAAGAAGACTTCAGATGAGGTTGAACACCTCCATGAAAGCACTAGGAGGTGATAGCTTTTGAACATGGACTTAAAGGGACATACCTGTTCAGAACACGAAGAGGGGAAAGTTGTGTCTTCTAAGCACTGGGAAGCTGTGTGCTCAGGAATATGGATCAGTGGCTAAGTGCTGGGTGTGGTAGTGCCTCTTTTCTGAATTTTCAAGATCCTTTCACATTCACCTAGCTAAAGAACAACATAACTATCCCATTGGCAGAGTAAGCTGTATGTTCTCTGCTTTATATATGATCTTGAATGAAGTCACATTGCAGAAAAAAGGCAGAGCCAGGACCAAAATAATTCATCACTTGGGAGCATTTGTAGACACCGAAGTTCATATACTTAGGTGGTCTCTTTCCAGCTCAAGATAGATCTGCTCTTGAAGATCTTGGATTTACTACAAAGGCAAATTATCTGCATTGATGAAAATGGGTTATATGGTGCAACAACACATAATTTACAGCAATATCCATTTTTATTCCTAAAATATTTTTCACATCTGTCTCAATTTGCTCAAAGGAATGACCGTTTCTAATTTAATTATTACAAGTGTCTTTCTAAGCTTTCTTCCATTCCACTTGCACGTAATTGTGACTGCAAGGGTATATCTTACACTTTCTTTGTATTTGAGCAGGATAAAATTTCTAATTAATTTCTTCCATTGCTGCACGTGAAAGAGATGTAAAGTAATAGCACTGAATCAGCATACAAACAGCAGAACTTAAGAAGAGGGTCAAAGTGAATTCTGCAGTGTCACAAGATATGCTTAAGGAATAAGATTTATTGGGGAAACAAAACTGAAAGTTTAGCAAATGGAGACTATAAATTTTAAGCTCCACAAATCCAAGATTCAACCCTTTCTGGAGCTCTTTCAATCCCTGAAAAATTGCAATCCTCCTGGTAGGTAGAAGAAGCCACCAGCTGGTGGATAGCTGAGTTCAAAGGCAGCCCCTCCCCCTGAGAGACAGCTGCTTATTGTCTGGGAAACCTGCAGTAAGTTCTCTGGGCCATTTTTGAACAAAGCTGCTCCTTATAGAGCAGCACTCAAAAAAAAAGAAAAGAAAAGACAAGAAATGTCTTTCTTAGCAGTTTACTATTTGAAATATTTAAACACTCAAGTTAAATTTTAGAAATGTAAATTTTAGCTATTAAACAAATAGAGATACAAAGCACAACACACACACATGATAGCATTTATTCCTTCTCAACAAAAGCTGCACCTAACATTGATGAACCCTTAATCTACATTATTTAAGTGAGAATATTTGAGTGTCCTTGGCAATGACTTGGGAAAAGATTACTTTTGAGGTTATTAAAATTAATGTTTGATTTATTAAAGTTATAAGTTAAAAAGCTCATTTCTTCTTAAGCTTTTAACTTCACTTATCAATCAAATTATTAATTTAAAATCTGAAAAAATTTAACAATTACTTTTAAGAGGCTTTTGATTAATATTTAGTCTTATTTATGGTTTTAGTTAAATAATTCAACTATCTGATCAGCAAAACTTCCCAAGTCTTTGAATAACTCCTAAATCTAGAAAATTAAATATGTAAATTTATTTATGTTGAATCTCAAGCTATTTTAAAAGTTATAATATTATTTATAAAACCTAATAACACTATCTTATGTCTTTCAAACATAAAATTGCAAACATAAATTGACATAACTTTTCATATTGAAAAATGAGAATATCATGAGGATNATCTGATCAGCAAAACTTCCCAAGTCTTTGAATAACTCCTAAATCTAGAAAATTAAATATGTAAATTTATTTATGTTGAATCTCAAGCTATTTTAAAAGTTATAATATTATTTATAAAACCTAATAACACTATCTTATGTCTTTCAAACATAAAATTGCAAACATAAATTGACATAACTTTTTATATTGAAAAATGAGAATATCATGAGGATAATCTGTAAAATATTAAATATGTCAAAGATTTAAAGCAACAAACTGTAAAACATTAAAATGGCAAACAGCTAATTCCCAAACCTACCATGACAATATTAATACTGTAATTTTGGTTTCCTTCATCACTTTAATATGCATTTTTTAAATGGGAGTCTTCTTTCTCAATGTGGAAGGCCTATAATTTATATATATATATATATATAAGCGATATTCTAATAAACCTTAGTACACCTATCAGAATTGGCCTATGGCTTATCTTTATTGCAAGATACTATGGATATCAAGGCTGTTGGGAATGGGGGTAGAGGGGACTACAGAAATAGCCCAGTCTATCTTTGCTAGAAGCCACCAGTACATACAAAAATATTCTGAAAATTGTTAACTGGCTAAGTTAACCTAAGACATTTTGAAACATTTACATTGTCTTTCAACCCTTAGCGGAATGCCTGAAACATGATAGATTATTAGTAAATACTTGCTCAACCAATCAGTGCTTAAATTGTTTTATAAATATATACTCCTGTTTTATTCTTCTTTTGTTGTTTAGCCGCTAAGTCGTTTCTGACTATTTGGCAGCCCCATGGACTGTAGCCTGCCAAGCTCCTCATTCCATGAGCTTTTTCAGGCAAGGACACTGGACTGGGTTGCCATTTCCTTCTTCGTACTCTTCTCTGTGTGTGCTTAGTCACTCAGTCATGTCCTACTCTTTGTGACTCCATCACTGTAGCTCGCGAGTCCATGGGGATTCTCCAGGCAAGAATAATGGAGTGGGCTGCCGTGCCCTCTTCCAGGGGATCTTCCCAATCCAGGGATTGAACCCAGGTGTCCTGATTTTTCCAGTAGTCATGTATGGATGTGAGAGTTGGACTATAAAGAAAGCTGAATGCAGAAGAATTGATGCTTTTGAACTGTGGTGTTGGAGAAGACTCTTGAAAGTCTCTTAGACTACAAGGAGATCGAATCAGTCCATCCTAAAGGAAATCAGTCCTGAATATTCATTGGAAGGACTGATGCTGAAGCTGAAACTCCAACATTTTGGCCACCTAATGTGAAGAACTGACTCATTTGAAAAGACCCGGATGGTAGGAAAGATTGAAGGTGAGAGGAGAAGGGGACGACAGAAGATGAGATGGTTGGATGGCATCACTGACTCAATGGACATGAGTTGAGTAAACTGTGGGTGTTGGTGATGGACAAGAGGCCTGGTGTGCTGCAGTCCGTGAGGTTGCCGGGAATTGGACACGACTAAGAGACTGAACTGAAATGAACTGAACTCCTGCATTGCAGGCAGATTCTTCACCATCTGAACAACCAGATAATATTATTACTCTTCTTTAAGGTGTTATATGTTTGACAGCAGAACATTTCAATTTGTATTTCCCACTCTGATCTCAAATTCAACATATTTAAATCCCTAATTATCTGTTTCCATAAATGTGTTCCACCATCCTCCCCAAAATGGTCTCAAGCACCTTGTTTTAGTTATTCATTGTTGCATAACAAACCAGCCCAATAATTTAGTGGCTTTTAAAAACAATCAGAATTTTCCACAGTTTATTGTGCTCCACATAGT
>SJYX01000715.1:462822-501739 GCA_006410675.1 Oreotragus oreotragus | reverse complement strand
TGGAGATCTGTAATTGCTGTGAAGGCTCCAGGCCCCACATCAGACTTCCCAACCCAGGGATCTGGCAAAAGACTGGGAATCCCCAGGGAGCCTGACTGTGAAGGTCAGCACGATTTGATTACAGGACTTCCATAGGACTGGAGGAAACAGAGACTCCGCTCTAGGAGGGCACAAACAGACCCTGTGTGCACCAGGACCCAGGGGAAAGGTGCAGTGGCCCTACAGGGGCCTGAGCCAGACCTTCCTGTAAGTGTCTGAGGGCCTCCTGCAGAGGATGGGTTGTCAGTGGCCTGCCACAGGGACAGGCACCAGCAGCAGCAGTCCTGGGAGGCACATGTCGGCCACACGTTGGGGCAAATCCCCTTGGAGGTCGACATCAGCCCCACCACAGTGCTTGCTGGCTGGCACCGGTGGTAAAAAGCCACCTGCCAAACCAGGAGAGGTAAGAGACACAGGTTCGATCCCCGAGTTGGGAAGATTCCCTGGAAGAGGGCATGGCAATCCACTACAGGATTCTAGCCTGGAGAAACACATGGACAGAGGAGCC
Source organism: Oreotragus oreotragus (assembly GCA_006410675.1). Taxonomy (NCBI): domain Eukaryota; kingdom Metazoa; phylum Chordata; class Mammalia; order Artiodactyla; family Bovidae; genus Oreotragus; species Oreotragus oreotragus. The sequence goes on along the minus strand of SJYX01000715.1, from coordinate 501,192 downwards.
GGACGGGCTGCAGTCATACAGTCACAGAGTCAGACGTGACTGAAGCAACTTAAAGTGAAAGTGAAGTCGCTCAGGCAAGTCCGACTCTTTGTGACCCCATGGACTGTAGCCTACCAGGATCCTCCATCCATGGGATTTTCCAGGCAAGAGTACTAGAGTGGGCTGCCATTTCCTTCTCCAGGGGATCTTCCCAACCCAGGGATTAAACCCGGGCCTCCCACATTGCAGGCAGACACTTTACCCTCTGAGCCACCAGGGGCTTCCTTAACACCCACCAGGAAGCAACCAGACACCCACACAAAGCCTACAGACTGCATGACTGAGTCACCTCAGGCCAAACAACTGACAGGGAAGGAGCACAGCCCCACCCGTCAGCAGACAGCTGGATTCTTTACTGGGCATGGCCCTGCCCACCAGGCCAAGTCCCAGTTCTCCCCACAGCCAGTCCTTCCTTCCCATCAGGAAGCTTGCACTAGCCTCTGACACTCATCCACCAGAGGGCAGACAGAAGCAGCAAGAACTATAATCCCACAGCCTCGAAAACCACAATCACAGAAAGCTAACCAAAATGAAAAGAAACTGGACTATGTCCCAGATGAAGGGACAAGATAAATTCCCAGAAAAAGAACTAAATGAACTGGAGATAGGCAACCTTCCAGAAAAAGAATTCAGAATAATGACAGTGAAGACGATCCAGGATCTCAGAAAAAGAATGAAGGCGAGGATTGAGAAGATGCAAGAAATGTTTACCAAAGACCTAGAAACAGACAGAGATGAACAACACACTAGAAGGAATCAATGGCAGAATAACTGAGACAAAAGAACAGATAAGTGACCTAGAAGACAGAACAGTGGAAATCACTGCTGCAAAATACAATATGGAAAAAAGTATGAAATAAATGACGACAGCCTGAGAGACCTCTGACCAACATTAAACACACCAATATTCACATTATAGGAGAAGAGAAGAAAGGAGAAGAAAGAAAGGACCTGAGAAAACTTCCCTAACATAGGAAAAGGAAATAGTCAAGCAAGTCCAGGAAGGACAGAGAGTTCCAGGCAGGATAAACACAAGGAGGAACACACCAAGACACACAGTAATCAAACTGACAAAAATTAAAGACAAAGATAAAATATTAAAAGCAACAGGGAAAAAAGATAAATAACATACAAGAGAAATCCCATGAGATTATCAGCTGACTTCTCAACNACACAAGGAGGAACACACCAAGACACACAGTAATCAAACTGACAAAAATTAAAGACAAAGATAAAATATTAAAAGCAACAGGGAAAAAAGATAAATAACATACAAGAGAAATCCCATGAGATTATCAGCTGACTTCTCAACAGAAACTCTACAAGCACAAAAGGAATGGCACGATATATTTCACATGGTGAAAGGGAAGAACCTACAACCTAGAACACTCTATCCAGCAAAACTCTCGATCAGATTTAATGGAGAAATCAAAAGTCTTACAGACAAGCAAGAGTTAAGAGAATTTGGTATCACCCACTCCAGTACTCTTGCCTGAAATCCCATGGGCGGAGAGGCCTGGTGGGCTGCAGTCCATGGAGTCGCTAGGAGTCAGACACGACTGAGCGACTTCACCTTCACTTTTCACTTTCACGCATTGGAGGAGGAAATGGCAACCCACTCCAGTGTTCTTGCCTGGGGAATCCCAGGGACGGGGGAGCCTGGTGGGCTGCCGTCTATGGGGTTGCACAGAGTCGGACACGACTGAAGATACTTAGCAGCAGCAGCAGCAAACCAGTTTTATAACAAATGCTAAAGGAATTACTCTAAGCAGAAAACACAAGAGAAGGAAAAGACCTACAAACAATAAAGCCAAAACAATTAAGAAAATGGTAATAGTATCGTCCATATCGATAATTACCTTTAAATGTAAACAGATTAAATGCACCAGCCAAAANAAACCAGTTTTATAACAAATGCTAAAGGAATTACTCTAAGCAGAAAACACAAGAGAAGGAAAAGACCTACAAACAATAAAGCCAAAACAATTAAGAAAATGGTAATAGTATCGTCCATATCGATAATTACCTTTAAATGTAAACAGATTAAATGCACCAGCCAAAAGACATAGACCGGCTGGATCGATACAAAAACCAGACCTACATATATATGATGTCTATAAGAGACCCACCTCAGACCTAAGGATACTTACAGACTGAAAGTATGGGGCCAGGAGAAGGTATTCCACGCAAACGGAATTCATTAGAAAGCTAGAGTAACAATACTCATATCAGACAAAACAGACTTTAAAACAAAGACTGTTTTAAGAGACAGAGAAGGACACTATATAATGATCGAGGGCTCAATCCAAAAAGAAGATATAACAGTTATAAACATGCATGCACCAACACAGGAGTACCTCGATAGATAAGGCAAAAACTAACAAAAAGAGCACACATCTGCATGTTAATGACATGAGGTAATAACACTATTCCAAAGCTCTTTAGAGTGAAAGCCATCTGCTGACCTTTTGATGCCAAAATGTAAACTTCATTTTAGGGATTGCTGTTTCCACTGTTTCTTCTGACAGTCCTCTCCAAGCCCAAGTAGCTACTACTATATCCGCTGGGCTATGAGGGGTCAGAAACTTGCAACTGTGTAATCCCATTAATTGATGAAAATAAAGAATATCTAGGTTCATCTATGCCATAGTGTAGATTCCACATATAACTATATTCTATATCCTATGATAAACCATAATGGAAAAGATTGTTTTAAAAAAGCATGTATGTACACATGTATATAACTGACTCATTTTGCTATACAGCAGAATTTAATACAACACTGCAAATCAATTATACTTTAATTAAAAACTGATAACCATAAAAAGTTTTATCTGTATACTTTTCATACTAAAGCTTTTCAAATTCCTGCTCTGAGTAAATCTAAATCAAAAACTAATAAATCACAACTGTCAGCCTTCCAAGAAAGCGATATACAATCATAACAAGATTTTCAGCATTAAGGGCTTTCCTCTACAACCTGAAATGAGTATCTGTCTAAATAGTCTTTGGTTTCTCTGTATGTTTAGCACTTTGTTTTGACAGAAAATACAATGGCGTCCTTGACGCACAAATCACTAAAGATGAAAGATAAAGAGCTATCAGAGTTTACATGTGCAAAGCCTAAATGCAGGGTCTGTGTCAGGGCTATTTCATGGGAATCATAATAAAATTTGGCATAACATGTATCTTATTTCTTATTATTGTTGAGAGGTCAAAAGTAAACTCTTTAAGATATCTTCTCATTAAAGATACATCTAAAATACTGAATTAATGCAAGGTTTATGCTGTTTTTTGGCAAGTATTATGTACTACTGACTCTTAAATAAACCTCATTACAAAGATGACTATCATTTAGTAAATCTTCCATTTTACCATACATTTGGGTAAGAGAAATAATATGTTTTGCTAACTAATAATTCTCCTTTTAATGACATTAAATACCACACCAATTCAAAGGCTCAAAAGGTAAAAGCAAGTCGAGAGGATTCTGGCCCACCTCGTCATCTCCTGAGGAAACAATCCCCTCAGCAGGAGCGCAGGACCTACAGATGGCACCCACGTGAGGCCAGGATGGAAAGCCGAGGTCTGGGGAAGGAGCAGCCCGTGTCACTGATAGAACAGTGCTGGAATTACAGTGCTGGGGTAAACACTGTTTAAGATATTAATTAATGCTAACTATTACAAGTTGCAGTTTCTGGTGGATAAGTAATTTAAAGGAGTCCAAAATATTTGTCTTAAAACACATCTATCCCAAAGGGACATAACATTTTGAAAACACTGACACAAATAGCAATTAGATTAATCCACTTAAGAATGGAAAAGTCTGGCTATAGAACCTGCTGGGTTCTCAGATCTCTTCAAGATTTCTCTCTTCAGCAAACAGAGAAAACAATGTCGAGATGTCTCACTGAAATTAGGTCAGCACGGAAAAGGTAACCTTTGGAATGAGGATCCTGGAGCTAAGAACATGAGCGCCTGTTACACCATTTTGCATACATTTGTGTGTGAAGCATGAACTGCAGGGAGGGCAGGCTGAGGAATTTCTCCGAGAGAGGAATGTCTTGGAGGAGGGCCATCTGGAAGTCGAGGTGCAGAACACGGCAGTGGTAACAGAGAAAACGAGAAGGAGGATCCTCCACACAAGTTCACAGCCAGAGCAGAAGCAGAGTCAGAGAGCACGGTCGGGGGATGGACAGTTCTGTAAACTGCAGCACAGTGGCCTCGGGAGAGGAGAACACGCAGGCACATGCTGGAGGTGCTTTTGAATATCCAAGAGGCAAGTGAGCACATACCCATGAGAAAGTGGGGAGCTGAGGACGCTGATTTAGGCTCAAGCAGGGGGCACAACTTGGACAGGCAGGGTTCCCCAGGGAGCGTGCACAAGGCAGGGACGTCACTGACAGTGCTGCTCAGCGCTCAGGATTCATACACGTTCACACATAACAGAGAGACCAAAGCTAGATCTTTTTTTGTTTTGTTTCGTTTTTTACTTTTTATTTTTAATAGACTTCTTTTGGAACAGTTTTAGGTTTACAGCAAAATTGAGAGGAAGTACCAAACTTCCCATACATTCTCTGCCCCCACGCACACAACCTCCTACAACTGATGAACCTACACTGACACATCATCATCATCATCCAAGAGTTGACCGAGGGTTACAGAGGCTCACTTCTGCTGCTGTGCATTCGGTGAGTTTGGACAATCACACGATGACATTCCCCCACCACTGCAGTGCCACACGGAACAGTCTCTCGGCCCTAAACTCTGCACTCCACGCACACATCCTCCCCTCCCTCCTCACCCCGGGCAACCATTCATCTTTTTCCTCTCCACAGTTCTGCCTTTGCTAGAATAGTATATAGTTGAAAATGTATAGGACACAGCCTTTTCAGACTGGCTCCATGTTCTTCACAGCTTGAGAGCTCATGTACTAGCTTACTTTACTTTTCCATTCCCCACCTGAAAGACATCTTGGTTGCTCCAAGCTTTGGTAATTATAAATAAAGATGCAAGTTTTTGGGTGGATGCCAGATTTCTAATAGGTGGTTTTGGTTTTTGTTTTGTTTTTAATGAAAAATAAGCAGGGGACGCTTTCCAAAATGTCTTTTTGTCCTTCTCACTTTACAGAGGAGCTGAGGTGTCTCCTCCTGCACTCCCTAACTTTCCGGGAGCATTAGGTCAGTATCAAGCATGCCAACCCTTCTCTACAATAAACTGAAGACACAGACTACAGTCATGCACATATATTCTGAGAGACACGCAATTCATGGTCAGGAAAACAATCTTTGAAATCAAAGGGCAACGATTTATGTAAACCGAGACCTCAGAGTAACTGAGATCCAGCTCCAGAGAGAACAGGATGTTCCACAGATCCCGCCCTTTCATTACTCGGATGGAGGTAGTCATCAAGTAAAACTAACTTTTACAATAAGCTGCTCTTTTAACTTCACTGATTTTAACAATGGAAAAATCTGCATCTTTCTGAACTTTATTTTCTTATAATAGCAACAGATCCCAACTACAAATCCCAGACAGTGAGAATTCACATTTTGTCACTCCTGCAACCCAATCTGCTCCTTGGTTTCATGTTCAGACACCTGTAGCACTTTCTGGTGTTCCTCAAGCCTGGACACATCACCTCACTCGATCCGCACGGCAGAGGTGGTCTCATCTGTGCAATGCTTCAGCACAGGGACCCTCCCCTCTCCACTGCCCACAAACATGATTTCCAATACATGGCCTCTAAACACCAGCCAACAACCTTGTCAAACAAAATGCACAGATTCCACTCGAGCTCTAAGTACGCCCAAGCAGTTTAGTTCCTAAAGAATATTAAACAGTGCAGAGTTAACAAGATATTTCCAGCTCAGGAATCTGGATGATGTGAAGAACTGAGAAAGCAAACCTGGGACCAGTACAAGGAGATATCCCAGGGCTGATTTCTGGTCATGAAGCCTATGGTGTGAAAAGAAGCTTGTTATTCAAAGGTTAAGCTAAGCATGTTACTGAGGTTCTACATCATTTAAAAATGTAAAACAATTGCTTAAGCAAGGAAAAAAGGAATGAAAAAGAGATGTGAATGTGAAAGTCACTCAGTCATGTCCAACTCTTTGCGACCCCATGGACTATACAGGCCACGGAATTCTCCAGGCCAGAATACTGGAGTGGGTAGCCTTTCCCTTCTACAAGGGATCTTCCCAGCCCAGGGATCGAACCCAGGTCATGTGGTGCTAAATGTACACAGATTGCTGAACTTTCTCCCTTAGAGTAAAACAACCATAAAATCATTTTACTTCTAGAATACTCTCATAATTTGAGTACCAAGTTCTTAAGCTCCTATAGCAAGCAGTTTCGCAGCGGGACTTCTCACAAGCAAAACGAAAGCCTGACAAGTGGATTCAATACATTTTGTTTTTCACATTGGCACCAGAGACACTGAACTACTGACCTTTTGTTTGTCCTTGTAAAGGACTGACTGCTCTTGCAGGTGGGAATGAGCAGCAGCAAGACAGCCTGCATTCCTTGTGTCTTTCATACTCAGAGCATTCTGCTAGGAGCCCTACCCAGATTCCAATCCTACAACATTCTCTAAAAGGGTTATTCCTCCCAAGGCATTGAAAGGATTTAAGAACTATTCAGCCAAAAGCACCAGGGACCCAGTGACCTTTATGCCTTAATCTTTTAGTCTCCTGTATTTATTTTTTAAATGTATCCCAAATTTGCACTTGATTTACTATTAAAGATGTTTATTTTACTTACCATCAAGTAAACAGTGCTATGCTGCTGCTAAGTCACTTCAGTCATGTCGAACTCTGTGCGATCCCATAGACGGAAGCCCACCAGGCTCCCCCATCCCTGGGATTCTCCAGGCAAGAACACTGGAGTGGGTTGCCATTTCCTTCTCCAATGCATGAAAGTGAAAAGTGAAAGGAAGTCGCTCAGTCGTGTCTGACTCCCAGCGACCCCATGGACTGCAGCCCACCAGGCTCCTCCATCTGGGATTCTCCAGGCAAGAGTACTGGAGTGGGGTGCCATTGCCTTCTCCGAAACAGTGCTATACCACTGTGCTATACATTCTCTATACATGCCGTAGGACATACAATCGCATAGACGTGGCCATCTGAGAGCTTTAGAAAACATACAACCACACTTTCACTCCTACAGCCCCGAGAGCAGTCTCCGCTGGTCCATCTGAGGTGGGGGGTTTGGCTGTGGTGATCCTGGCTCCTGCCACATTTCACTGGCCAGGTCCAGTGTCACGCCATGTAATATCACAACCTCAGAGGGACAGACCAAACACTTGTTTCCACCATATATTTTTATATGCAAAGACTCTAAACATCATTGAAATACCTAGATTTTTTCATTCACGTAATAAATTTGTGAAGCAATAACTGAAGTTCTAATGGTCACTTTTCATTATTATCACAATTTCATTCATCATTTTTGTATTCCAAAATCTCTCTACCATAATTACCTAAATTTACATTTGTCAACTTCTTATTTAATGTAAGAAGTATACTTATCTGGGTTTTCTGGAAGGAAAGTATTCCTTTTCTGTTTGTTGTAAGCATGAATCTTGAGCAGAATCTTATCATGTGGAAGTTTCTCATAAAGCTTCCTAAATAGCCACACAAATTTCACTATATGCACTGGAATTGCCAAACATTTCTATAGGCTTCTAGTAAAGAGAGAAGAGTGGCCTTCACAGTGCATGTTTTTATCTTAAGTCCAAAATTCTTTAACTTCCTGCTGAGCCTATTTCCTGTTAGAAATGTCAGACGCCAGCTGCCTGTTAAACTGGCAATCTTAGCTCTTTTGTAAATATTACTAAGCAATGTACTATTTCTAATGTTGAAAACTTCAAATTAAACAACCTACTCTACCCTACACTTACATAAATTTATTTATTAAATAAATTAAACTGAATTTAATGTCAAAGTATCCACAATTATATTTAACTACCAAGTGTAGAGACAGGGCTTCTCTCATAGCTCAATTGGTAAAGAATCCGCCTGCAGTGAAGGAGACCCCAGTTCAAATCCTGGGTCGGGAAGATCCACTGGAGAAGGAATAGGCTACCCACTCCAGCATTCTTGGGCTTCCTTTGTGGCTCAGCTGGTAAAGAATCTGTCTGCAAAGCGGGAGACCTGGGTTTGATCGCTGGGTTGGGAAGATCCCGTGGAGAAGGGAAAGGCTACCCACTCCAATATTTTGGCCTGGAGAATTCCATGGACTATACAGTCCATGGGGTCACAAAGAACTGGACACGACTGAGTGACTTTCACTCATTTAACCAAGTATAGCAATACACAAACAACATGTATTTGTCAGTACTTTCATTTTTCTACAACTCATTTTCCCTTAATTTGGTCTTTCATGAGCACTTGGACGTGGAGACAGGGCCCAGAGGAGTGGAGCGACAGGAGTGGACAGGGACTGTCATCACAGCCTCAGTGACAGGTGCGGTTGTTTGACGAAACACAGTTCCTAGGCGTGCACTTGAAGTCACTTAAAACCACTCCTCTCCCACCACGGCTGAACTTCAGTGCATGACTGATTCTGGGAAGGCATCCCTCGACCAGGAGCACTGACACCCAATGCAGGAGGTGTTCCTCACTGAGCAGCTGAACGCGGACACCCAACGCAGGAGGCATTCCTCACCGAGCAGTTGAGTGCCAACACCCAACGCAGGAGACGTCCCTCACCGAGCAGCCGAGCAGCCTCGCCTGCCTCTGTGACCTGCTCCTGCACCTTGATCCCCCTGCTTCTCTGGCTGCAGCCTGTGCTCTCAGTTCAGGGCACACAGTCCAGTGTGCCTCCACATCGCACTCAGTTTATTCTGATATGACAAAGCTTTGCACTACTGTTGGTTGCATTCAATTCAGCTGAAATGTAAACTATTTTCTCTATTTATGAAGCAGTCCTATAGTTTTCCTTTAAAAATAAGTACGATTATTATATAGAATTTTGTTACTCTACTTAAAAATGTCTACACTTAAGCCCTTCTAAAAGGAGTGTCTTAAAATATTTGACCAGCTTTCAGTAATGCACAGACAAGCATGTTTTGCCTCACCTTTTGATCATAAAATTTCTGATGACCATATTTAAAACAAATCAGAACAGGAAAAAAACTTCCCTTACTAGGACATAAAAACCAATAACCACTACTCATGAGAAGGGAATAGAGAACTATAATATCTTTGTTGTGATAAGGACATTTAAATAGCGCCAACTAAATTTTCTACCTCACCACTCCACCTTCAGATAAGATGATTTGCAAAATAATTCACTATAAATTTGGAGACAAAACTCAGTACAACTGAAGAAGTATGAAGGAAAATGAAATAAATGTATTTTGAAGTGTTTCAACCAACACAGCCGAGTTCCCCAAACCCTCTTTTCTTTCTTCCTTTTATTTTTCTTTTTTTTTCCAAAGTTAAGAATTATCACAAGTAGTGAACTGAATGCCTGGTCTCATTTCTAAATTTATAGAAGTTTAGAATAATATACAATTCCCTTAAGAACACCAACCTAAACCTATGAATTTAATTTATTAATACAAGCATAAAGTCATTCATAGTTAATTTATATCACCAGCAAACAGAAATTTCAAGCAAAATTCCATTTTCCTAAGAAAGGTCAAATTTTTTCTTACTCCTTATTTCCTTCCAGGCTATGATCTTTTCTATGATTTTAAAGTTAGAGACAGTAACTAGATTCTGTAGTAAAGAAGAGATGCTGGTTTGAAAATTTAAAGAATCCTTCCCTGCTTGCTTAGCTGGAGAAGGTTTTTAAAGAATAACGTGGCTATTATAACAAGTGCCTATTGTTCTGAGGGCCCAAAACTATGAGCTGTGTTTAAGTGACAGACGCCCCCCTGCAAGTTGTCTAGGATGTGGATGCCAGACAAACCTGACATACATATTGTGAGAACCTGCACCTTAATCTAGCCCAAAGCACCAAGGAATGAAATCAGGAAGGGGTAAAGTAAGCATGGGGCTTCTCAGGTGGCTCAGTGGTAAAGAATCAGCCTGCTAACCAGGAGACATGGGTTTGATCCCCGGGTCGGGAAGATCCTCTGGAGAAGAAAATGGCAACCCACTCCAGTATTCTTCCCTGGGAAATACCATGGACAAGAGGAGCCTGGCAGGCTATAGTCCATGCGGTCACAAAAGAGTCAAACATAACTGAGCAAGCAGGTAACAACGATAAAGTGAACATGTATAAAGATCCATCTCCTAAAAGCAATCATTTTCACAGAGCATATTTGTAAAACATCCTTTGACATCAGAACAGATAGTTGAGACTTTAAAAGACCCTGACATACATGTCACCGACAGCTTTCCAATGACATTATTTCATACCTTCTGGCACCATCAGGTTGACAGTGTTTGATGGATAACCAGATAAGCAAAGGACAAGTTTGAGCCACAGCTATCCTTTATATCTGACATTGTCACGGTTTACCACATACCTTAAGAAAAGGAACAAAAACCTATAGGCAATGTTCCAAAAAAATCGCACTACACACAGAAAGGCCCAAAGCAGTATTCTCCTGAAGCAATCTATTCTTAAGTAAAAACGCATTTTTGTTGCAGTTAGAGACTCAAAACCAATTACCAAACTGGTGTGAGGGACAGCTATGTATCTTACATTTCTAAGTTTACTTTTTCCAATAAAATATTCTGAACGAACAGCCACAAGATCCTCCAGACAAAGCACAGTTCACCAAATGCAAGGCTTGATTTTGTTCTGTTCTGCTATTTATGCCAGGCTTACATTTTCCCCTCAGTTTGATCACTGCAATCAAACATAAATGAATACCATGAGCTAACATCAGTCCTACCAAGATGCTTCCACAGTGTTGGCACATGAACTATCACAGAGCTGACAAACTTAAAAGTCAATGACTGAAAAACACAAATATTTTTCTTAAATCTTCACTGAGGTTAATTATTTAAGTGACGTTAACATTACGTAAAACTCCTTGTTTTCCCTAAAGATACATCATCATAAAAGCCTGGGCAATGAAGGACTTAAGGCAACTGGACCTTTGCAACAAGAGACTATGGTTTTTCACCAACTTTCCAGCTGGAAGTCAAAGACAGAGCTGTTGGCCTCTGTGCCAGGAGAGAAACAAGAAGCTAGTTACTAATACAGCAGGAGCCAATCTGGAAGGAAGGTCAGAGTTCAGCTTTGTCCCTGATAAATTTGAACTGCCTGTTAGGCATTGATAATTTCTACCTGGAAGACCACAGCAATCAATTTCTTGCGATTTTAGTGCTCCTTTTTATCATCAGCTACAATTAACAGATGAAGCGTCACTTGCTATAGGACCAGCAAGGCCTAAGATCCCTTAATACAACTGAAGCCTTGTTAAGAAGCTCTGAAGTTATCCAACCATTCTTAGGATACTGAACCATCATTTCTTTAGGAATGCACAGACAGAATGGCAGCTACCAGCCACATGTAGTATTAAGTTCATGAAATGTGGCCAGTTAAAATTAAAATGTACTACAAACTCTCCACCAAACTTTTAAAAATTAAAAGAATGCAAAATATCTCATTAAAAATTCTGTATATTGGTAACATGTTGAATATTTTACATATAGGTTCAATAAAATATAGTAAAATTCATGTCAATCTTTTAAAACTTTTTTAGTGTAGATTTCAGAAATTTTAAAATTACATAAATCACATTTTATTTCCTCTGGACAGAGGATTTCTGAACCAAAGGTGAATATGACTTCCCTCTGGAACCAACACACGTAGTAATAATATGCTATTTAAATAATTTAAATCTAGGAGCATGAAGAAGAGAAACTGCAAATCACTAAAGTCACATGCAAACATCAGAAATAGAAAATCATCCATCTTATATCTGTGGCTGCCAAAGCATGCTTCTAAAAAGTGCTATGCCCAACAGGAGATAAAGTAGAACTACACCCACTCCCCCAAAAAGGTAAGAAGAAATGCATCTCTTTAATGAAAACAGCAGCAACTTTCCAAATATTCATATATTCATAAAATTATATACAGAAAATCTTTTCTCAAGTAGGAAGGTTATAGAGAAAATAGGTCCCTTATTACAGTGAGAAATATTTTATCAAATGCAGTAAGAATTGATAAATTTATTTTCCAAGTTTTCAATTATATATTCAGTTCAGTTCAGTCACTCAGTCGTGTCTGACTCTTTGTGACCCCATGAACCGCAGCATGCCAGGCCTCCCTGTCCATCACCAACTCCTGGAGTCCACGCAAACTCACGTCCTTTGAGTTGGTGATGCCATCCAACCATCTCATCCTCTGTCATCCCCTTCTCCTCCTGCCTTCAATCTTTCCCAGCATCTGGGTCTTTTCAAATAAGTCAGCTCTTCGCATCAGGTGGCCAAAGTACTGGAGTTTCAGCTTCAACATCAGTCCTTCCAAAGAACACCCAGGACTTATCTCCTTTAGAATGGACTGGCTGGATCTCCTTGCAGTCCAAGGGACTCTCAAGAGTCTTCTCCAACACAGTTCAAAAGCATCAATTCTTTGGCTCAGCTTTCTTCACAGTCGAATTCTCACATCCATACATGACCACTGGTAAAACCATAGCCTTGACATGTATTATATAGATGATTTCCCTCCCTCACCTCAAATACTCACAATAATCAAGAATCTCAGGGATGAAAAGAAAACTTAATCTAATTCATTTTAATTTGTGGATAATCTATTCTTTAGCTCCAAAGACTTTAGGTTTCTTTGGCTATGATAGTCTTAAATTTCACTCATCTACCAATATATGCAGATGAATCAACCCTTATGGCAAAATGCAAAGAGAAAGTAAAGAGCCTTGAGCCTCTTGATGAAGGTGAAAGAGGACAGACAAAAAGCTGGCTTAAAATCCAACATTCAAAAAACTAAGATCATAGCATCCGGTCCCATCACATCATGGCAAATAGATGGGGGAAAAATGGAAACAGTGACAGACTTTATTTTCTTAGGCTCCAAAATCACTGCAGATGGTAACTGCAGGCATGAAATTAAAAGACACTTGCTCCTTGGAAGAAAAAGCTATGATCAACCTAGACAGCATATTAAAAAGCAGAGACAACACTTTGCCAACAGGTCTGTGTAGTCAAAGGTATGGTTTTTCCAGTAGTCATGTATGGATGTGAGAGTTGGACCATAAAGAAAGCTGCACACTGAAAAAGTGATGCCTTCAAACTGTGGTGCTGGAGAAGACTCCTGACAGCCCACTGGACTGCAAGGAGATCAAACTAGACAATCCTAAAGGAAATCAACCCTGAATATTCACTGGAAAACCTGATGCTGAAGACGAAGTTCCAATACTCTGGCCACCTGGAGTGAAGAGCCGACTTATTGGAAAAGATCCTGATGCTGAGAAAGACTGAAGGCAGGAGGAGAAGGGGCAAGAGAGGATGAGATGGTTGGATGTCGCTGCCAACTCAGTGGACATGAGTTTGAGCAAGCTCTTGGAGTTGGTGAGGGACAGGGAGGCCTGGTGTGTGCAGTCCATGGGGTCCCAAAGAGTCAGACACAACTGAGCGACTGAACAACCACCACCACCACCAAGATGTAGGTTTTTCTTATTTTTCCTCCTTGGTATTCTATCAGTTCTTTCAATCTGAAGTCTTTGTTTTCTTAATTCTGAATAACTAACCATCATTACTTTTTCAAATATTCTTCTCTCTGCCAATTTCTCTTCTCCCCTCTGAAGTCCTACTCTCTGAATGTTGGCACTACTCTCTCTCCTTCATATTTCTTAGCTTATTTGCTATTTTCTATCCCTGCTTTTCCTCTGCCTCCAGAATTCCTTAACATAACCTTTAAGTTCAATAATTTGCTTTTCACTTGTATCCATCTTGTTTATCTGATTTATTAAGTTCTGTAACTCCAACTATTCTGTCATGTCTAGTATTTACACCTTTTTCTTTTTGACTTATTTCTTCTTAATACTACTAAGTGTCCTCCTTTATCACTGAGTATGTGTTATGTTTATTATACATTATTAACTTTTCTATTCTAATGATCCTACTTCATGAGGCATATATCATTCAGTTTATCTTTTATGTTTTCACTAGTAGTTGTACTCTTCAAGTGTCTAATTATTTTAGCCTATGCAGTCATATTCACAAAGAATATGAGCAAACAGATCTGGAAACCTGTGGAAAATGGCCCAAATTCAAGTCCTATCCTTTCCTGTGAATTTGAAAAGGAGAGGGTGGTGAAATGAGCCACAGTCACCGAATAACCACTCTTCAGCACTTACTTCTGTTGAGTAGACGGGTCTGGCCTTTGAGCTCTGAAAGCAGCAGCACTGGGAGAAGGCCATCTCCACACAGCCCTCAGGCCCTGGGAGGAGGGAATGTCCCGTCTTCTCCACTTTCCACCCCAGCAGGACTCCCGTGCTGCCCTGACAGCACCTGCCTGCGTCAATCTCTGGAACAGTTAGGCAGGCAATTATTTCAAGCCAAAGGAGAAAGGTCAAAAACGCAACTTAAAAGGAAAAATCTTAAAACAATGTACCTTCTCCTGAGTCTTCAGGCCTATATCCAAGGCTGAACCACCTACACACACACCAACCCACAACAGCCTCACCACCCCTGGAGTTTCCATAACTATTTTAGTTATTTCCTGAGACCCAGGCTTTCCTCTTATGTCTGCAGCATCTCCATGATTAGTTTGGGAAAAGGAGCCAACAGCCCTCATCACCTCTCCATCCTGACAGAGTATCAGGTAACTCAGCAAAGGAATGGGCTCCCTGTGCTACAGTTTCGGAAAATGGTAAAATACTAGAAAACAGGGTTATCTGTAAGGATGATTGAAGACACTGAGTATAAACAAAGCAGGATATGCTCACTTAAAAATACAAACAAACCTCTAACCCAGTTGTCAGACTAATGCGAACAATTAAGAGTAATTCTTAAAACAGAGCCAGACTCTCTGACTCAACCCCACCCCGAGATGCCTCTGGCACAACACAAGCATCACAGGGACACCCGGGCCCTTGGTGCACCTGTAGGAGAGCAAGTCTCAGGCCAGAGCGTCTCCTTACGAGGAGACACGCTCTCCCGGCCTGGAACGCTCACTCTTCTCTTGGGATCTCTCCCTTCTGGAGGTCTGGCGTGTACTTTTTCATTCTGCATAAAGCTCTGCAGGTGGCACCTGGCCAAGCCTGCTGCCACGGGAAGGGAGGGGACTGGTCCTCAGCCCGCGGCACAGAGGGACGTCAACAGACCACCCCCTGCAACCCCGCTAACGGGGCCCATCCACTGCTGAAGCTGACCCTGGCCTGCCTCTTCTCCCCAGGAGCGAGTGCCATTCACCCAGGTATGAGAGCCACGCCTTCTGTGGTGACATCAGCACCTACAGGCCAGTGGGCTGTGCTGCTAGGTCACACGTGTGCTCTCCTCCCAAGGTGGGGCTCCTCCTCTGTGATGCTGACACGTGGCACTTGCTTCAAGTAAAAACATATTCTCAAAATCACAGATTTTTCCATGAAAGTCCAGATGACTTGAACCGACACTATTACTTTTGAGTTAATCACAGTTTCTGCCTTAAAACGCAGTCCTGAAACCTACTGCAGAAATCCTAGCATTTACTTGGAACCACTGGCCCTGCTCACACTACACTGAAGATGATGGAGATTGGGCCCTGGAGGAGGGAGAGAGAAGGAAAGGCTGCTGAGACGGTAATCCCAGAAACACTGAGCCACCAGATTCCAAACATCACCATCAGCAGCATCACATCATTGCTCGCCTCTGTCCTAGCAGTCCCAGCCTTGGGGTCACACGCTAGGACTTTAACGTGTGGGAGGCTGAAGGGAGAATCAGGCAGGAGAAACACAGTTGTGAACAATGTCCACCTGAGCTTCAAGTTACACAAGTCTGGATTCACATCCAGCCCTCACTAGCTTACGACCTTGGATTAGTATTTAATTCCTTAAAGGCTTCAACTTTGTCATCTGTAAAGTGATGGGACTAGTTCCTATTTCACATGGCTAATGTAAGAACTAAAAATAATAAATGAAGGAAACTTACAGATTTATAACATAGTATATACTTATAATATAGTATGCTATATATAACACATTTAGAAACATGCACTGTGCAAAGCAACAGGGTCCAAGCTGGGAGCTAGCACTAGAGGCCGCTGGTACTAACCACTACTACGACTACCACCTCACCATTACTATTACTTCTACTATTTCAGTCATACTGTCTGAGCTTCATTCAGAATTAATATGCTTACTCTTGAGGCAATTATCCTAAGAACGCATTTACTGACTTCTCAAATTATTTCAATTTCCAATGGATCCAATCTATTCCTTTAAAAAACCCCAAAATCTATTATTATATGATTTTAGTAAAATGCCACGTCTACAAAATATTTGCTCCTCATTACTTCTAAATACAGTGCTTACAGTACCATGAAATTAATTACTTTAGGTTCCAAATTTCATTGATCAAATAAACTCAGCCCCAAGTATGATAAATATTTCTACTATAATATTACCCCAAAAGTAGACAATTCTTTAAAAGTAAATATATATACATTAATACAAATACAGACATCTTGAACCATGTTAGATTATGTCTCTTTTACAGTAGTTTCCACCTTCTTGTCCATCTTTACTATATGAACATTTCAGAGAAGAGAGCAAACAAACTTGAATACACTGATTCAAAACAAAATTGCACACTTGTTCCAGTTAAAATCGAACATTAAGCTGATTGGAAGACATTTTTCTGTCGTCACTTTCTAGCAGAATTGTTAGAACTTCACTAGGGATCTTTTGTTTTTCTGATGCAACAGTGAATCAACATTCAACAGGTAAATAAACATCACAAAACAAACATTAAACGTTTTTGCCATTCAATGAACTGAGTCATTGGAAAAGACCTTGATACTGGGAAAGACTGAAGGCAGGAGGAGAAAGGGACGGCAGACAATGAGATGGTTGGATGGCATCACTGACTCAGGACAGGAGTTTGAGTAAGCTCCGGGAGTTGGTGATGGACAGGGAGGCCTGGCGTGCTGCGGTCCATGGAGTCACAGAGAATCAAACACGATTGAGCGACTGAACTGAACTGAAACAGGTTTTTCTGAAATGCTTTACTTTAGGAGTATGAGTAAAACCCTTATGCTTCTAACTAGAAGAAATTATCTTCTGTGTGAGGTGAAGAGGAGATTATGGCTCCAGCAACTGTTACATGAATAACTAACCACAGAAATATCTGTTAAGTGTCTCTCAATTTTGAGGCATTTTCCCATGACATTCACCTCACTTGGTGAAACAATACTAGTGTTCTGATGTTTTCCAAGATCTCGTTTCTGACATGCAGGTTTGTCCCTCAGTGTGAACTATGACTGGCTGAGTCATGAAGATGATGCCAGTGCTGGGCAAGGTGGCCACATCATGGACACTCAACAACATCATGAGCATATCCCCACTGCCCAGTGCCCTTTGGAAGCCGAACCAAGGCTCTGCTCAGGCCAGGTCTCAAAACTCTCTTCTCCTTGAAGGAAAAGTCCAAGAACAGGAGGCTTCAGGAACCTACCCTTCTGCTCCCTGCCCACCCACACCCTTCATCGCACACACCTCCAGCCTATGTCCCCCTCTGCCATGCCAGGAATCAGCTAAATACAGGTCTGTTCTGCTTTTCCCTTAAATAACTCTCAAGTGACCCCTCCCTGTCTTCAAGATGCCATCCTCACCCTTGAGCCTGGTCTGCCTCTCTCGCCTCCTCTTCGGCCACATCCCTCACCCTCTCTGAAGCCCAGCTCTCGGCAGCAGTCAGGGTCCCGGAGCTCCGCGTCTCTGCCCTCTGGATTCCACACCCCAGCCCGCCCATTTCCGTGAGCCTCCAGTCCGCCCCAGTCAGAACCTCCTGCGCGCGGCGCTCGTATGGTTTCCTGGTGCTCTCCCTCTCCTGGAGTTCAGGTTCCTTGATACAGACTAGGGCGTGTCCATCTCACAGCAGAGAGTTTACACTCAATAAAAACTCTGTCAAATGAATGAACTAGCCTTGATATGTAAGGAAGACGCCTTACCTGTGGTAAGCACTCATTAAACACCTACCAAATAAATGAATAAGGAGTTAATTCTCTAGCTACTAGGCATCTGTGGACCACTATGGACATTCTCACTTCCTATAACTTAAGAGTTCTCAAAACACAGATTAATTTTTTCCTATCTTCTACTCTGCCTTGGAGACTAAAACTCAAAGAACAAGGAAGTAATATATGTACTAGCCCTTTCCGTCAAGCACTATCCACTCAGATCTAATGTTAAAGGTCATCAAACACTGAACTAATTCACAGGACCTGTCTCTGCCCACCTACATGAGCAGAACTCTCAGAGACAACGGACAGATGCCAAATTCTAACCACCCAAGGAGGAAAACAGCAGCTGTTAAAGGGGTCCCAGGTTGGAGCAACTCAGAGACGCTCAGGAAGAGCTACAGCCAACAGGGCCACAGCAGGCCTCACAGAACACAGGCCAGCTCTGCCCATCCGCTCCGTCCAGGGAAAGACAAGTCAGAACCTCCTGCGCGCGGCGCTCGTATGGTTTCCTGGTGCTCTCCCTCTCCTGGAGTTCAGGTTCCTTGATACAGACTAGGGCGTGTCCATCTCACAGCAGAGAGTTTACACTCAATAAAAACTCTGTCAAATGAATGAACTAGCCTTGATATGTAAGGAAGACGCCTTACCTGTGGTAAGCACTCATTAAACACCTACCAAATAAATGAATAAGGAGTTAATTCTCTAGCTACTAGGCATCTGTGGACCACTATGGACATTCTCACTTCCTATAACTTAAGAGTTCTCAAAACACAGATTAATTTTTTCCTATCTTCTACTCTGCCTTGGAGACTAAAACTCAAAGAACAAGGAAGTAATATATGTACTAGCCCTTTCCGTCAAGCACTATCCACTCAGATCTAATGTCAAAGGTCATCAAACACTGAACTAATTCACAGGACCTGTCTCTGCCCACCTACATGAGCAGAACTCTCAGAGACAACGGACAGATGCCAAATTCTAACCACCCAAGGAGGAAAACAGCAGCTGTTAAAGGGGTCCCAGGTTGGAGCAACTCAGAGACGCTCAGGAAGAGCTACAGCCAACAGGGCCACAGCAGGCCTCACAGAACACAGGCCAGCTCTGCCCATCCGCTCCGTCCAGGGAAAGACGTCCTGCTGGATGTCTTTGCTGCCACCATGGCCAAATGAATGTGAAGCTATGACTTCCTGGCCTATGTGACAGAGTCATAGAACCCGGGCCTCCCTTTGCGGCTTTTTATCCCTCTACTCATCACCCCACACAGTTAAACTACTGGTCAAACATTTCCAAACACCAGCTCCATAGTAACTGTCTTTACAACTTCACTGGCAAGGATCCATCCCCTCATCACTATTCCGTCCCTGTTCTGGGTGCTACGGACAGAACACTGAACCAGGCAAAGCCAGTCCCTGTGGCTGGTGGTGGAGACGGTCAACATAAAGTTTAAGGTCAAGATGACTGAGTGTGGTAATGACAATGCCAAAGAGGCTGATGAGGACAGGTCAGGAGGGCCCAGCCACTGAAGGCAGGAAAGCTTCTCTGAGAATATAACACCTGCAGAATGAGACCTGAACACACTGAAAGCCCAGACCATCTCAGCATCAGGGGGAAGAGACTCCAGGATGATGGAAAAACAATGCCTGAAGTCCAAATGAGAACAGAATGCTGGACAAGGGTGGTCCCAGGAAAGAAGAGAAAGGATGGCCCTGAAACAAGGACAATATGCACCAGCAAAGGAGCAGGCAAGAGACAGGGGTCTCAGAAAATGACCCTCAGCAGACAGGACCACATCATACTTTTGGATCAGGGTTAAGAGTTGATTCTTTACCCTGATGGTGGTAAGAAGCCATGTGATTGCCTCCTCATCCCAAACCAACTGCTTCACTTAAGACTTGCACCTACACCTTCTACTCTAGAATAACAAGAACAGCAAAACAATCACAATAGTTAATCACTCCGTAATCCCTACAGCAATCCCTGCCTCCATTATTTACTTCCTAAACATCTGTGTAAATACTATAATACATCAGATTTTTGAACCTGCTATAAAAAGTTTGTACAGTCATCCAAGGGAGAAACATGATTTTAATTTTCCATATTCTAAAGCTTTTAAACCTATAAAA
The DNA here is from genome assembly GCA_006410675.1 of Oreotragus oreotragus. NCBI lineage: Eukaryota > Metazoa > Chordata > Mammalia > Artiodactyla > Bovidae > Oreotragus > Oreotragus oreotragus. The sequence goes on along the minus strand of SJYX01000715.1, from coordinate 480,952 downwards.
CTCAAAGTCAAAATATTGTTTGTGATCAAGCAGAATGAAGTAAATAAATTTAACTATTATAGCAACCAACAATCACAGGATCGAGTATTTGAAATAGCATGGGGTACTGTTAAATCAGTAAATAAAACAATACAAAGCCTAGTACTATTCAGCACTACTTTGTCACTTAAGCATCAAACTCAGGCCACTTCATTTATTTACCTTTTTTTTAAACTACTTCTACATTACAATTAAATTTTCTTCTTGTGCCTTTGCTCAATGTAGACCAACACTGGCTCACACTGCACTGCATGCTATGTACCATTTCAAAGAAAATAAATATTCCACTTCACAGCAAAGGTACTTCTGCTGGATGAAACCCCAAGCCTCACTGATAGGTTACGCCATTATCACCAACAACAGAGAGCCTCCCCAATCAAAAGCCCTACATGCAACACCACAAATGGAACATCTTCACTGTTCCCATTTCTTCTTGCAGTCTGTTCCTTCTCTTGCTTTCCAGACCCACAGAATGTCATCATCTGCACTGATTTCACTGTCATTAGCAACACTGCCTTTCCCCAGTAATCCTGTCTTCTACTCAGCATCACCAGGATATTCTAGCTTCTGGTTTATCTAACAGTCATAAACTTTGGTTTGGGTGGGGGTTTTTTAAGATTTGGATCATATGTCATAAGTGTGTTTTCATGTTTGCCATAATATTTTGCTAAATATAATTTCGACGTTATTTCATAAGACAGAGGTTGATATGCATGTGTCCGTTTTAAAACCAGCCCAGAGAGAGGATTATAAGACATACTGTTTATGCTGCTGGCATTTCTCTTTGCTGCTGCTGCTGTTTAAACTTTCTAATGCAAGACTGTGTTGTGCTCATACCCTAAGGCTTTAATCAAAGCCACGGTTTACAAAAGAAGTAATTTGGAATCATCCAAAATATCTTACGAACGAAAACTTACTTTCCTAACAGGATCGTGGGGGCCTCTGACACTGGTGCTCGGGCCCCCTGCTCACATCCTGCTCCTTCCTCCTGGGTCCAGGGAGGAGGGATTCAGTCTCCTGGGTGCAGACGACAGCTCCTCTGTCCCTGCCGCGCTCCCTCGGCTGCGCTCTTGCCCGGCTTCTTCCTCTCCAGCACCCTTGCTTTGCAGCTTTGAGATGATCTGCTTTCACCTGCAACCTTACATCATTCATGGTTCTACTGGCTCCTCTTTTCTCTTCATATATGCATGCTTATCTCGGTGTTAAAAAAAAAAAAATCCCCAGGCTTCCTGCTGACACGTACACGTAGGTCCACATCCCAGTGGACTGCAGGGGCTCCAGAACCTTTCTTCCAGCTGCGTCTTCCTCCATCTTCTGCGAGACAGGACCCTGCTGGCCACCAATGTCTACCAAACTGGTCCCTCTGAGTTCCTTTTGCTTGCTACTGCCCATCTCCAAGCAAAAGGTGAAGTCTCATCTCTCTATATTCCATCTTCAAACAGTTCTAGCCCGAACCTTTCTCTAAGCTGCAGACTCAGATTTATAACTTCCTTCTGGACACCTCCAACCAAAGGCTCCAGATGTACTTAAAATTTTAAACTAAATTAGTCACTGTCTCAAAATAAAAAGAAAATTCTGAATTTACTTTTGTCAGAAGTACCCCAAACTTTCATGACCTAACACCAATACCCAACTTTTCACTACACTTTTTCTCTCCATGGTCTTTACAGTCCATTTCCACACAGATATCCCCACCAGCCCTCTCTGCTAGACTGAATCTATGATGACAACTCTCAGCCCACAAGTTCTCTCCACGTGGATCACCTGCCTGACTCACTCCTTCCACCCTATCAGCAGCTAAGGAAACCCTTCTCATGCCTCAAGGCACATTTAAGAAGGTCTCTTCTTGCGTAACACCTGTTCTGCCTCCCTCAACCAGGCATCAACTCCCCTTCCGCTGAATGCCACCAATGACTATTTCTAGAATGGAAATCCACATCAGCCGACAGTGCAGGCATCTGTTCTGCTTCTTGTCACACTACATAGCCTCCACAGTCATGGCTACATGACTCGTCTTTTTATCTTGCCTAGCATCTAGCTGCTGACCTTGCAGGTGGTTGACAATACATATGGGCTAGATTTCCAACAGACAAAGTGTCCTGCAAATCTTAAACACATGCACACACAAACGCTTAAATATGCTGGCAGGTCTCTACCTACAATACCTGTAGTCATCTAAGCACCATTATGAGGACTGTGGTGCCCTCAAATGTCACATTAAATGTCACATGCATATGGAATATTACATCTAGCTGTGACAGACAAAATAATAATAATAAAAAAAGTTCCTCTCCCTGCAAGACAGTAATAAAAAATTTTAAATTATGCTTAATCTAACGCTTAAGATGTCTATCGTTTAGAAATCTCCAAAGAAGAGCTGCAAATTATCTCCTACTGAGACAGGCAAAATCATTAGTTTTCTCTTACTCAAGCTAAGACCTGAGAAACAAGATGAATTATGAAAAGGGTATGAATAAGACCAGTTAATGTATAACTTTTCCAATTCCTGTTCTTCTTGAAAGAATTATTTTAAGTATTGATTTTTTTTAGCAGTTCACAAATACATTAATCAGGTAACTATGGTCAATCAAGCAATTTCAAGTGTGTTTTATATACACACAATTTCAAATGTGTTTTATACATGCACACACACACATATGTGAGTAAGTAATAGTCACTCAGTCACTCAGTACTGTCCAACTCTGCGACCCCAAGGACTGTAGACTACTAGGCTCCTCTGTCCATGGAATTCTCTAGGCAAGAATATTGGAGACGGATGCCATTTTCCTTCATATAAATATATACATATATTATATTATATTTATTTATTCAAGAAAATTAGAGATACAAAGGGAACATTACATGCAAACATGGGCACAATAAAAGACAGAAATGGTATGGACCTAACAGAACCTGAAGATATTAAGAAGAGGTGGCAAAAACACACAGAAGAACTATATAAAAAAGATCTTCATGACCCAGATAATCACGATGGTATGAACACCCACCTAGAGCCAGACATCATGGAATGCAAAGTAAAGTGGGCCTTAGGAAACATCACTACAAACAAAGCTAGTAGAGGTAATGGAATTCCAATTGAGCTATTTCAAATCCTGAAAAATGATGCTGTGAAAGTGCTGCACTAATATGCCAGCAAATTTGGAAAACTCAGCAGTGGCCACAGGACTGGAAAAGTTCAGTTTTCTTTCCAATCTCAAAGAAAGGCAATGCTGAAAAATGTCTAAACTACTGCACAATTGCATTCATCTCACATGCTAGCAATAAAAAATGCTCAAAATTCCCCAAGTCAGGCTTCAACAGTACGTGAACCAAGAACTTCCAGATGTTCAAGCTGGATTTAAAAAAGAGGAACCAAAGATCAAATTGCCAACATCCGTTGGATCACAGAAAAAGCAAAAGAGTTCCAGAAAAACATCTATTTCTGCTTTATTGACTATACCAAAGCCTTTGACTATGTGGATCACAATAAACTGTGGACAATTCTGAAAGAGATGGGAATACCAGACCACCTGACCTGCCTCCTAAGAAATCTGTATGCAGGTCAGGAAGCAACAGTTAGAACTGAACATGGAACAACAGACTGGTTCCAAATCGGGAAACGAGTACATCAAGGCTGTATATTGTCACTCTGCTTATTTAACTTACATACAGAGTACACCATGAGAAACGCTTGGCTGGAAGAAGCACAAACTGGAATCAAGATTGCTGGGAGAAATATCAATAACCTCAGATACGCGGATGACATCAGCCTTATGGCAGAAAGCAAAGAAGAACTAAAGAGCCTCTTGATGAAAGTGAAAGGAGAGTGAAAATGTTGGCTTAAAACTCAACATTCAGAAAACTAAGATCATGGCATCTGGTCCCATCACTTCATGGCAAATAGATGGGGAAACAATGGATACAGACTTTATTTTGGGGGCTCCAAAAATCACTGCAGATGGTGACCGCAGCCATGAAATTAAAAGACACTTGCTCCTTGGAAGGAAAGTTATGACCAACCTAGACAGCATATTAAAAAGCAGAGACATTACTTTGCCAACAAAGGTCTTTCTAGTCAAAGCTATGGCTTTTCCAATAGTCATGTACGGATGTGAGAGTTGGACTCTAACGAAAGGTGAGTGCCAAAGAATTGATGCTTTTGAACTGTGGTGTTGGAGAATACTCTTGAGAGCCCCTTGGACTGCAAGGAGATCCAACCAGTCCATCCTAAAGGAGATCAGTCCTGAGTGTTCATTGGAAGGACTGATGTTGAAGCTGAAACTCCAATACTTTGGCCACCTGATGCGAAGAGCTGACTCATTTGAAAAGACCCTGATGCTGGGAAAGATTGAAGGCAGGAGGAGAACGGGATGACAGAGGATGAGATGGTTGGATGGCATCATTGACTCAATGGATATCAGTTTGAGTAAACTCTGGNTGGCCACCTGATTGGAAGAAGTGACTCATTTGAAAAGACCCTGATGCTGGGAAAGATTGAAGGCAGGAGGAGAAGGGGATGACAGAGGATGAGATGGTTGGATGGCATCATTGACTCAATGGATATGAGTTTGAGTAAACTCTGGGGGCTGGTGATGGACAGGGAGGCCTGGCATGCTTCTGTCCATGGGCTGCAAAGAGTCTGACACAACTGAGTGACTGAACTGAACTGATACATATATATATTTATCTATGTATATATATATACACACGCATATATGTATTAGAAAGATGACCATTTAATGCTCAGAATTAGCAACTAACCCTCAAATAAATCAGATGATCTATTCTTTCCCATTCCTTCCAGTTTTATTGAGACATAGTTGACATACAGCACTGTACAACTTTAGAGTGGGCAGCATAATGATTTGACTTACAGACATCATGAAATGATGACCGCAGTAAGTTTAGTGAACATCCATCCCACACAGAAACAAAAATAAAAGAAAAAACATGTTTTTCTTACTGTGGGAACTCAGGATTTACTTTCTTAACAACTTTCATATATAAGGTACAGCAGTGTTACTTATATTTATCATGTGGTACATTATTTTCCTAGTTCTTATTTATCTTACAGCTGGCAGTTCTTACCTTTTAACCACATTATTTAATGCCCCCTTCTCCCTACCTCCTGCATCTGGTAACCACAAATCTCATCTTCTTTTTCTATGAGTTTGTTTGTTTATTTGAAGTATAATTGGCCTACAACACTAGTTCCTGTTACACAATATAGTTATAGGTATATATCTATATATCATAAAACGGGTGCTGAATTAATGTGTACATGTTCTTCCCATTTTCAGCCTAGCTGTTAAAATTTAGATAACATGTTTAACCTAGAATGCAGTTTTACTGAGTCTCTTCACTCTCCAGGAGAGTCAGTAAGAGAGCCACAGAACAGTGACACCATATCACAGCTGAGAGCCCACCCGAGGGAATGGTCAGACAGCACTGCTAACTAACCTTCAGACTCAGGTCTGTCCAACCTTGGGGCAAATACCAATTCCAACATCCCCCTCACACACACACACACACACCAAAATTCACTTACAAATTCACAGTTAAGAAAAAATACATTCTCACAATGGAAAAATTAAATATTTGTAGAGTCATGTTAATCTCAGTTTTTGTGTGCATCAAGAAATATACGAATATATACCTCTTATTTGCTCAGTCTGTTACAACAAACATAGTATTTCATAATTTAAGAAAAAGAATTTAACAGGAAAGTTACAAGACAAAGCAGTATGAAGGTGGTGGGGAACACGGATAAGTAGGTGTGACCTCTGGCAAGTTGCTTAGCCTCTCTGCACCTCAATTCTTTTTTTGTTGCTGTTTGCTTTTTAATTGCAGGATAGCTGCTTTATAAGGTTGTGCTGTCTTCTGCCATACAACAATATGAATCAGTCATAATTTATATATACATATGTGTGTGTGTGTGTATATATATATATATATACACATATATATATAAACCCCTATACCTCATAGTGTGGTTATGTTAAAATATGCACATTATCTGGCTTACAGTAAACAACCAGCACCAACCATTATTGTCATTTTACTGTTGGTTATTATTCATATTATCAACTCACACACTATCTGTTTATTATGGCCATGGGCGACAAATACTATACTATATATTGTAAAATGTAAACAGCTTCCAGCTTCAGTGGGGTGTATGATACTTACTATAAAAATATTGCTTATAACACATATACACACTAACTATTGTTTTATGCTGACTTCTTCCACAGAAGCTATTATCTGTCTTTAAACAAATACATCTATCTTCAATTGAGCTTGCAATCCCCTATCGCCACTTACTTGCACTATGACACCTTCCTGTCTATTATTCTACCCTTAAAAGCTGACAGATATAGATATTTGCTGCTTAACTAAATATCTATGACTATTATTGTTACTGTTAGTAGACTGTAGTATAAAAAAAAACTCTTTGAAGTTTTTTAAACAAATGCTATACAAATAGAAAGCATTTTAGTTTCCTTTCAAAAGTGGAAGAAAAGCTATTTTCTATGGATGTCAAGTCCTAAAGAATATTTTTGATATCTGATGCTGTTAATTCTGTAGATGTCTTTATACTACTTTTAAACAAACATATAGGATCCAAACTATTGTAGTACTATTCGTAATAGCTAACATTATCTTCAAAAACCAGGAATTAAATTTCACAAAATTCTTAAAATGCAACTCATTCACAAAATTATTAATATGATCTTTTCCCAGTTTCTTATAAATTTAAAGTTTTAAATCATGTATTATTTAAACTATATGATATTTAAATCAATGAATGAAGATAGCATACAGAATTTTTAGCAAAGAGCAGTGTATGTACACAGCTGTACATTCATCTTCCACAGTTGATGACACATTACAAATACAGTGACGGTAGTGTGGTGACTATTTTATATCACATACTATTACATAATAGTAACAAACAAAAAAGGATGACATGCAGCTAGGACATGTAACTGAAGCAAATGAATGCACTTCAAAGCATCCTAAAGAGATTTTCTCTTCTGGGAAGTAGTTCATTCAAGTGCTATGACTGGTATTTATGCAATGCTTATCAGAACACGCAGAGGCTATGAGATCTCTCATCCATTAAACCTGTCTTTACCCTGACTTCCAGCTGAATTAAATAGGACATCATCACTGTGCAATTTTAATGACAGAGTGTACCATTTCTGAGTAACGCGATATACTGTTTTTAGATCCATTATGACCTTCAAGATTCTAATATTTTAATATTTTTAGTTTTAAACTGAAAAAAATTGCAAACCAACTCAGACTCATATTCTAATATTTAAATTCATGGCGGAGGTGGTGGGCGGTACAGATAAAGTTGAAGAGAGCTCCCACCCAGGCCCCAAAGCACTGGGTAGGGACAGGCAAGGCCGGGAGGCCAGAACTCGCAGCCAGCAACCCACGCAGGGACACCGTGCTTCCCTTCCTCTGAAGGCGACTTAGTGCACAGGCCACCACATCATGCCTTCCATGTGTCTCCATGTGTATGACGTAAAAACCCAGCCCAGACCTGGGCACTCAGTAAACGCTGGGCAAACACCTTGCTCCGTTTCAGCCGTGTGAGCATATGGGTGGGCATCATTATGGGAGCGACTGGAGGCCCAGCCCAGCTGCAACGTCCGAACAAGGCTGGGACCGGGGACGGGGCAGCGGCGGAGAACCCCGGCCCTGCATCCCCACAGTCACTCAGACACTGCCCAGACGTGTTCTGGGATGTCACTAGGCAACCAGAATGGACCTAGCGTGAGCGCTGCTACACAACAGAACCCAGCACAGATTCCATGTGCGGCATGACTGTTTACACAAGCACCCAGAGCTGGTGTGGCGAGAAGATAGGAGATAGGGACAGAACAACAGAAATGTTCTAAGACTGATCAAGGTGACGGTCACACAGCTTTACGAATCTACTAAACATCAATGATTTTGACACTGCATGTGGGTGAACCATGTAGTATGTGAAGTATATCTCAGAATGAGTGTTAGGAAAAAAAGCAGAACACAGTAACCACATGGCACCCAGGCTGATGAGGGAACCGCCACAGCCGGCCGCCATGGCCTTCCTGGAGGCCCTTCCCCGCTCTGCGAGTCCAGAGCCAGCCCGCATCCCCAGAGCCTCGTCCAGCAGACGGGAAGAGAGGAACCAGAGCAGAAGGCGCTGGCGGCTCGGGCGTGCTGGGAGGTGCAGGGCGAGAAGCAGAGGCCTGGCTCTCCCCTGCCCCCCGCCTTCCTTCCACCTACAAACCAAGGAGGGGGACGGCATGCTCCCCCTGAAGTCAGTGTGAGGCTCAACAGTGGGTGCGCGGAGGACGAAGCAGGGCTTCCGACCAGCTGCCACCACCGCTGCCTGACACTGGTAGTATCCCCCCTCAGACCCGCCTGCAGCATCACTGTGGACAACCGGACACTACTGAGTTATCACCACACACAGCCAAACAAGAGACGGCACAGCGGTCACAAACACTAACCCCATTTTCAAATTCAAGATGAATCTGTACTTACTACATCTTTCTCTTATAAAAACAGTGGATAATACTTACAAATTCCTCAGGTATGTGAAATCTAAACAAAATGAAGTTTAATTAGTAATTTGCCAAAAAAAAAAAAAGATGTACATAAAAACATTGTAAACCCTTATTTTAAAACTTTTCTAGATGAAAATGTAATGTTAAATATTCACAGGGGAAAAAAACAGCAAAGCCTCACTGAGAAGAAACAGGTCCTTGACAGAGCTAGAAACCAGGTGAATTTAGCAAAGAAATCTTGGATTAGACATTCTTAATATGGGGAAAAATGGGCAAAGTTACAAAAACTTAAGAGAGTGGCTAGGGAAATGCCTATCTCTGAAAAGAATCAGACCATCACAGAAGCCCAAGAGGAAAGAATGCAGCCAGATTCTGTTCATTTGTTCTGCTTGATTATACTTTATACTTCCATGAAGCCAAAACAAAGGAAAGAAAAAATCTAACTTTTCAAGTGAAAAGTCACCAAATAGTTCTGAACAGATATGTGTTTTCATTCTTGGCTACACATTAGATTCAATAAGGAGCCTTTTGAAAAATGAATATCAACAGAGGAACAGATAAAAAAGATGTGGTACATATATACAGTGGAATACTACTCAGGCATAAAAAAGTACAAAACTGTGCCATCTGCAGATATGTGGAAGGACCTAGAGACTGTCATACATAGTGAAGTAAGTCAGAAACAGAAAAACAAACATTGTATATTAAGATATTTATATGGAATAGAAAAATGGTACAGATGAACCTATTTGCAAAGCAGAAATAGACACAGAGATGTAGAGAACAAACATATGAATACCAAGCGGGTTTGGGGGAGGTGGTATGAATTGGGAAATTGTGACTGACATATATATACTATTGATACTGTGTATAAAATAGATATCCATAACCAATGAAAACCTACTGTAGAGCACAGGGAATTCTATCAATGCTCTGTGTTGACCTGAGTTCGAAGGAATTCCAAAAAAGAGGGGATATGTGTATACATATTGCTGACTCCCTTTGCTGTACAGTACAAACTAACACAATAGTAGAAAGCAATTATATTCCAATCTGGGTAGGGATGGCGGAGTTTTGGTCAAGCCCCAGGTGAACCTAATGATCAGCTGGCTGAGGACCACCGAGCTCTGCCTGCACAGCCTGCATGGTGCTCAGAGGGCGGCAGCCGTTGGTGGACAAACACATGTGACCAATGCGCTGCAGTTGCCCAGCCTCCCCGAGGTGCAGGCTACCCCCTCATCACCAGGTCAGGCTCTCCTCCAGGTACCTCATCCCCCTACAGAGCTAACTGGCTTCCGAGCTGTGCATTTAAAGCCAGATGAGAAGTCCTTACTGTGCCAACCACCCCTGATGAGATTCTAAAACACAGGATTCGCTACTTCGCATAAGACCTAATGTAAGTAGTTCTTCAAAAGGAGGATTCAGGCTGACTCAAGCAGAAAAGCAAAAGCCTTTAATATGAAACAGTAATTATGACTTCAGGTTTGTGGGCTGCACTGCCTGCAACACACAAGAATTCAACGAAGAGTGGCTTTCTGCATGTAACTGCCTTTCCTAGAGAAAACCAATTTGATTCGAAAAAGGCTAGAATGGAATACAGATAATTACACACACTTACAATTGTTTCCTGCTCTCCAAAGCAAACTTTTAAAAGTGTGCTTTTATTTTAAGCAAAATAATCTTCCCTTTTTAATCTAATAGTAAGGTCAAATTTTCACATTTGCCTACGATTAAATTTAACTAGCTATCCTCAGACTTGAACATTAAAAGATTTCATACTGATTAAATCCCTCTATTTCCCCCCAACAGAATGATAAATTGCCCCAACAAAAAAAAATTCGAATCAAGGATTTGAAAGGCATCAATTTAAGGATGTGACAAGCAGGGCATCCAGGTAGGAACCGACTAAAGGCCAGCAAGTTGACGACCTCCACTCCACGCTTGACTTCCACACACTCCACGCTTGACTTCCATGCGGCAGGGAAGGCCAGCTCCGGGCAGAACTTGATCTCTGTCAAGGCCACTGTCTGCCTTCTCAGGCAAAAGTCACGCTTATAGCTCCAGGTATATCCTTCAGGTCTCTGCCTCCATCCTACTCAGCTATCTGTCCTCTCCATCCATCAGTCACCTAACTGATAGCTGACTCTAGAATTAACGCCAGTCTCCCTGCTTATTTAACTTATATGCAGAGTACATCATGAGAAACGCTGGACTGGAAGAAACACAAGCTGGAATCAAGATTGCCGGGAGAAATATCAATAACCTCAGATATGCTGATGACACCACCCTTATGGCAGAAAGTGAGGAGGAGCTAAAAAGCCTCTTGATGAAAGTGAAGGAGGAGAGCAAAAAAGTTGGCTTAAAGCTCAACATTCAGAAAACGAAGATCATGGCATCTGGTCCCATCACTTCATGGGAAATAGATGGGGAAACAGTGGAAACAGTGTCAGACTTTATTTTTGGGGGCTCCAAAATCACTGCAGATGTGACTGCAGCTGTGAAATTAAAAGACGCTTACTCCTTGGAAGGAAAGTTTTGACCAACCTGGATAGTATATTCAAAAGCAGAGACATTACTTTGCTGACTAAGGTCCGCCTAGTCAAGGCTATGGTTTTTCCTGTGGTCATGTATGGATGTGAAAGTTGGACTGTGAAGAAAGCTGAGCGCCGAAGAATCGATGCTTTTGAACTGTGGTGTTGGAGAAGACTCTTGAGAGTCCCTTGGACTGCAAGGAGATCCAACCAGTCCATTCTGAAGGAGATCAACCCTGGGATTTCTTTGGAGGGAATGATGCTAAAGCTGAAACTCCAGTACTTTGGCCACCTCATGCGAAGAGTTGACTCATTGGAAAAGACTTTGATGCTGGGAGGGATTGGGGGCAGGAGGAGAAGGGGACGACCGAGGATGAGATGGCTGGATGGCATCACGGACTTGATGGACGTGAGTTTGAGTGAACTCCGGGAGATGGTGATGGACAGGGAGGCCTGGCGTGCTGCGATTCATGGGGTCGCAAAGAGTCGGACACGACTGAGCAACTGAACTGAACTGAACAGGTAGGCCTTTTTTATAAGTTTGAAGTATTACCTGGCCAACAGCAACAGTGCTCCAGGAAAACTGCACATCGCAGAACAAGTGTTCTGAATAAACATGACCAAAGTCTGCTTTATAATAACTTGCATCTTTTCAAACGTTTGGCTTAAGTTTTATTTTCTCTCATCTCTTGAACAAAATAGATACAATTCAACTTTTCATGTATGTAGTAGACATCGCTATCACGCAAAGCTCTCTTACTGACGTGTTACGCTTCATCTGTTTCAAGAGAAAGAAGGTACTCTGAAGGTTCACCTGGTCCGTGTAACTTTGTAACATGGGAAGATGTGCACCAGCGTTTCTGTAGCCTCCTCAGGAGCTGCGGGCCCAGCAGTGCCTGGAGCAGACCCCCTGCTGGGATGGACAGGGCGGCACAGGGAGGGCCGAGCAACCCCTCCGCCCCGCCCGCCTCCCCTCTCTGCTAACCCCTCATTTTCTCACCTCTCCTCCTCTGCGTGTCCCCCTCTCCTCTAACTCTGCTATTATGAGCAATGTTTCTGCCTGACTGTGAATCAGTCTACCCCCATTCTTTCTCTCACTACTGACTTTCCTCTAGATTCTGACAACCTCCTCTTCCCTGTCTTCAGGGCACCTCTCCTCGCCCCCAGCCTATCCGCCTTCCTGCCCTGTCACCCCTACTGACCCCTCTGCTGCTCTCCACCACCTCAGCATCTCGCTCCACTGTCCCCTCGGGGCCTGTCCTGGTGTCATTCCCTGGAGCTCACACCTCATGTGACCATCCAAGCACCTTTCCTGAACCAGGGACTCCCTGGAGAAAGGTAAAGTCTAAAATTCCAAGGAACTAAAAAACGAGGCTCTGTGTTCTGTTTTTCCTTTTGTTTTTAAAAAGACAAATATATCACACTATAAAACTAACAACAGCCTCAGCTGCGCAGATGACACCACCATAATGATAGAAAGTGAAGAACTACAGAGCCTATTGATGAAGGTAAAAGAGCAGTGAAAAGCTGGCCTAAAATTCAACATTCAAAAACTAAGATCATGGCATCCAGTCCCTTCACTTCTTGGCAAATAGAGGGGAAAACAATGGAAACAGTGACTTCATTTTCTTGGGCTCCAAAAATCACTGTGGACAGTGACTGCAGCCATGAAATTAAAAGACGTTCGCTCCTTGAAAGAAAAGCTATGACAAACCTAGACAGCATATTAAAAAACAGACATTACTTTGCCAACAAAGGTCCATATACTCAAACCTACGGTTTTTCCAGTAGTCATGTACAGTTGTGAGAGATGGACCAAAAAGAAGGCTGAGCATCGATGAACTGATACTTTCAAACTGTGGTGCTAGAGAAAGACTGTCCAGAATCCCTTGAAGAGCAAGGAAATCAAACCAGTCCATCCTAAAAGAATTCAACCGTAAATATTCATTGAAAGGACTGATGCTGAAGCTGAAGCTCCAATACTTTGGCCACCTAATGCAAGGAGCAGACTTATTGGAAAAGACCCTGATGCTCAGAAAGACTGAGGGCAGGAGAAGGGGACGGCAGAGGATGAGATGGTTGGATGGCATCACCGACTCAACAGACATGAGTCTGAGCAAGCTCCAGGACATGGTCAAGGACAGGGAAGCCTAGCGTGCTGCAGTCCATGGGGCGGCAAAGAGTCGGTCATGACTTAGGGACTGAACAACAACAATAATGACACTGTCACAGTGAACCAACTCGATTACTACTGTAATTTCCACTGATGAAGGTGAAGGTGAAGTCGCTCAGTCGTGTCTGACTCTTTGCGACCCCATGGACTGTAACCTACTAGGCTTCTCTGTCCAAGGGATTCTCCAGGCAAGAATACTGGAGTGGATTGCCATTTCCTTCTCCAGGGGATCTTCCCGACCCAGGGATCAAACCCGGGTCTCCCACATTGGAGGCAGACGCTTTAACCTCTGAGCCACCAGGAAGATTAATTTCCACTGATACTTTTACAAAAATTGAGTAGAGAGAATTAGGCCCAACCTTACAGAATTAAGTAGGTGGTATGGAAAGTGAAAGTGAAGTCGCTCAGTTGTGTCCAACTCTTTGCAAGCCCTAGTAGGCCAGGCTCCTCCGTCCGTGGGATTTTTCAGGCAAGAGTACTGGAGTGGGTTGCCATTTCCTTCTCCAGGGGATCTTCCCAACCCAGGGATTGAAGCCAGGTCTCCTGGATTGTAGGCAGAAGCTTTACCATCTGAGCCACCAGGGAAGTAGTGGTATATTCATCTCCGTATCTGCACCCTGGAAGCCACGGCCAGCACTTGCTCTGGGAAGTTGCTATGAGGAGGGATAGTCAGTGGGAAAGAATACATGCAGTGCCAACACCAAGGAGAAGGCTTGGTCTCGGTGAAAACCTAGAATCTAGGCACTATTTGACCATAAAAGCAAATGCACAAGATAACAGGTTGTAAGTAAAGCTAACTGTAACTAAAATCTAGTAAATTTTTTAAAAGACAACGGACATTGATTCTACCAAACGAGAATTAGTAACTGCTAACAGGGAGGCTCAGTTCAGTTCAGTCACTCAGTCGTGTTCAACTCTTTGCGACCCCATGAACCACAGCACGCCAGGCCTCCCCGTCCATCACCAACTCCCGAGTCTACCCGAACCCATATCCATTGAGTCGGTGATGCCATCCAACCATCTCATCCTCTGTCGTCCCCTTCTCCTCCCACCCTCAATCTTTTCCAGCATCAGGGCCTTTTCAAACGAGTCAACTCTTTGCATCAGGTGGCCAACGTATTGAAGTTTCAGCTTCAACATCAGTCCTTCCAGTGAACACCCAGGACTGATCTCCTTTAGGATGGACTGGTTGGATCTCCTTGCAGTCCAAGGGACTCTCAAGGGCCTTCTCCAATAACACAGTTCAAAAGCATCAATTCTTCAGCGCTCAGCTCAGCTCATGGGAGCTACATACAATTATTTAATAAGTACCTTTTCCAGTATAAATTCTCAATGTCATTTAAACGTTAAAGCACAATCCTAGAATTTCAGGTTTCCAAAGTCATCCTGAAATATGTTGACATATTAACTCTCTACACATTATTCTACCAAACCACCAACTCTCTAGTCATAAGCTTTGCTAAAAATTACCTCAACAATCAGAATAGAATTCTTCCCCCAAATTCTACTTACAGCAATTAGCCCTCTAAAAACTTAAGCCAACTAACTTGTGATGGAATTTAAGTGAAGAGGCACCCAGCTCTTAGAATACAGCACCAGAGAGAAAAGAAGACAGCAAGGACAAGAGGGTTACATCAAGTGAAGAAATAGAAGTGTTTCCAAATACTTGCAAAATGTGGCTGAAACGATTAGGGGAAAATGGAAAGCACTTCTGACAAAATGCCACAAGGCTCAAATTAAAATCCACCCACATTAATGTTTTAGGAAGCAGAGCTTATTGAACACTATTGTCCAAAAGATAATCTGTGTTTCTAAAGGTAAACTTCAGTTAAAATGGAAGGTCAGGGTAACTCAACCCACTGTATTTTTAGCTTTTAATGCACCAGAAATTGATAGATAAAGCTCTCAATGGGTAATTTTACTAAAGAGCAAAATTTAAAAGATGAGAATGCAGAAAAAAGTATGTCCAAATGTAGGCAGAGGAAGTTTATAACAATATGCAGCTAGAGCCTTTTTAAGATTTAGATACTTTGCTAAGTTCCTAGTAAAAGTATATATTTATTAATAAATTAGTACCATTTTAAAACAAATTCATATATAAGTACAAATTACTATGTTTTAAACCTATAACTATAAACACATGGAAAACTGAGTATCTCTTCTGCTAATATTTGTTAAAATATTCAACATGAATTCAAATCTCCAGCTTTAGACCCTGGCTCTCAGTGCTCATTCTGAATCAAGGAAAAACTCAATCTATTTTCATACCTTGCATACAAAACAGCTTAATTTGCCAAAAATCAATAAGTCAAATGTTCGACTGCTCTGTGAGTCCTGATTAGAGAATTAGTATCACTCAGGTCACAGTGTTCTACCTGATTTTTCAAGTTTTTCCCATGAACAGTCAATATCGGGGTTGAATGTTCCCAGGTTTAAATGTCACTCTCAGTTCTGATTGTAATGCTGACAAAATCAGAAATGTGATTCAGGAGTGTTTGTACATGAAGGGTGCAGAGACTCTGCCTGTTGTGAAAACACGAACAGTGCAGCGGGTACCACAGCTTCCCTCTGCAGAGTCCACTTCAGGGACCCAGAGCGACGGGTCCCAGAGGAGTGTCTACTGGGAAGTGGGGGCTGTGGGGCAGGCCCGCTGCCCTTCCCCAGGCAGGAGCAGGTACTGGTCCAGTGATGCCTGTGACTGTGCAGAGAGGCCTGAGAGGGCAGCGGCAACGAGATTCCCACCCACACCCCGGATGTCACCCCAGAGCCTCCTCACCACAACTGCCTCACCATCGGGGTGGCTCTGCCGCAATTTATCAACAAATGCAGCTGTAAGTCTGGGGTCCAAGCCTGAGGACTGAGCAAAGTGAGTTGGGGGAAAGAAACCAGACAGCAGGTGAGTTCAGCATATCAATTAAAAAAACAAAGTACACTTTAGTGCCAGACAGGCACAGGGAAATGGTTCTACAGATGCCCAGTTAAAAAAGAAATGGTTTGTTCTACTGGACTCGCAGTAGTCATTCAACAAGTATGTGCCGCAGCATCATCCAGGGTACTAGTTATCAGCAAGACTGCAACTGACAAGTTCAAGTAGAAACAGTAATCTGCTATAAAGATCTAGGCTCTGAATGCAGCCTGCCTGGCAGTGGATGATGAATAAGGCCCAGTTACGTCCAACACTGGCTCCCGGGAGAAGCCACTGCTCTGTTTCCAGGCACAGACTCACGGTGTGCCCTGGACCACCTCCCCCCACGGCTCTGGAGGGACTGCAGGTGATCCTCTGAGCGCCCAGCTGCTGCTCCTGCCTGACCCTCAGCAGGCGCGCTCTCCTTGGTGCCTATTTGGAAACGGGGACAAATGCATCAAATGCCCACACCCGAGCTTCAGGAAGAGCTGGGAAGGTATGTGTCTGACATTCTCTACTCATGTAAGAAGAGGAAGGCTCTGTCTTCACAGGAGAAAGAGAGGGTCTCCACATGCAGACATTCCCTAGGAAACCAGAAAGAGTGAGAGTGAAAGTCGCTCAGTCATGTCCAACTCTTTACGATCCCACGGACTATTCAGTCCATGGGATTCTCCAAGCCAGAACACTGGAGTAGGTAGCATTTCCCTTCTCCAAGGGGATCCTCCCAACCCAGGAATCAAACCCAGGTCTCTCACACTGCAGGCGGATTCTTTACCAGCTAAGCCACCAGGGAAGCCCAAGAATACTGGAGAGGGTAGCCTATCCCTTCTCCAGGGGATTTTCCCAACACAGGAGTTGAATCGGGGTCTTCTGCATTGCAGGCGGATTCTTTACCAACTGAGCTCTGAGGGAAGCCGTAGGAAACAAGATGTGCGACCAGAATCAGTGCCAGGAGAAGCACTGCAACGACCCTCAATGGTGCTGGGGCACACAGCAAAGAGAGAGACTGCAGGGCAGAGGACAGGACCTGCTCTGAGTAAAAGCACCACAGGAAGCTTTTGGAGCGACTGCAGAGCACAGCTGTGGAGGATGCAGATTCCAGGGGCCATGCCTGGATTAAAAGACTCAAGAATAGTGGTGATGATGATGAGCATGAAAATACTAATGACACGGGGACAAGTTCCCAAGCAGGACAGTGGCACGTGGAGTGCTGGATAAGCAGCACAGCCTCTGTGACCACAGGACTGCTGTCATCATCACTCATCCCACGTCAAGACGCTTGGGAGCTCTGGTGCCTGAATTCACAACGAATACATACTGAGCCAGGCTCCAGAAATACAGACACAGTCTGCATACCCGTGGGGCTTACAGTCTACAGGGAAGCAGCTGAGTCATCAAGTGACCAGGCAAATCCAGACATCATGACAAAGCAGAGCATGCAGCACTGGGACTGCGTAAGGAAATGTGACAGGGCGGGAGGTAGCCTGACAGAGTGTCCTGCTGGGGACACATGAGGAGTAGACGGTGTGACCAGGGGGAAGCAGCAGGGCTCAGATGCGGAGAGGCTCCCGACCACATCAAGGGCGCCCATCCATCCCCAGGGCAGGCAGGAGGCAAGAGCACCACACCCCTCCTCAGGAGCCAGCTCAGACACCAGGCGCTGCTGGACGCCACCAGCACTGAAGAGGGGACACCAAGGAGGAAGAGGCGATTCACACTCAAAACGTCACACCCCTGACTGCAAAGGCCTGAACGTCTGGACTCTGAAGATTCTGTACAGGTGCTTGCTGGCTCCCCACCTACTCCCTGTCCTCCACCAACCCAGAATGAGTTCTGAACCACAAAACTAAAAAGGATATATCAAAGACAGAAAAGACCAAGAGACAGGATCCAGGATAACATCCCTTGATTCTGG
>SJYX01000715.1:430789-456164 GCA_006410675.1 Oreotragus oreotragus | reverse complement strand
AACGTTTTCACTCTTCTCTTTCACTTTCATCAAGAGGCTCTTCAGTTCCTCTTCACTTTCTGCCATAAGGGTAGTGTCATCTGCATATCTGAGGTTACTGACATTTCTCCTGGCAGTCTTGATTCCAACTTGTGCTTCATCCGGCCTGGCATTTTCCATGATGTACTCTGCATATAAGTTAAATGAACAGGGTGACAATATACAGCCTTGATGTACTCCTTTCCCAATTTGGAACCAGTCCGTTTTCCTATATCTGGTTCTGTTGCTTCTTGACCTGCATACAGATTTCTAAGGAGGCAGGTCAGGTGGTCCGGTATTCCCATCTCTTGAAGAACTGTCCACAGTTTGTTGTGATCCACACAGTCAAAGGATTTGGCCTAATCTATAAAGCAGAAGTAGATGTTTTTCTGGAACTCTCTTGCTTTTTTGATGATCCAGCAGATGTTGGCAATTTGATATCTGGTTCCTCAGCCTTTTCCCAATCCAGCTTGAACATCTGGAAGTTCTTGGTTCATGTACTGTTGAAGCCTGGCTTGGAGAATTTTGAGCATTACTTTGCTAGCGTGTGAGATGAGTACAATTGTGCAGCAGTTTGAGCATTCTTTGGCATTGCCTTTCTTTGGGATTGGAATGAAAACTGACCTTTTCCAGTCCTGTGGCCACTGCTGAGTTTTCCAAACTTGCTGACATATTGAGGGCAGCACTTTCACAGAATCATCTTTTAGGATTTGAAATAGCTCAACTGGAATTCCATTATCTCTACTAGATTTGTTCATAGTGATGTTTCCTAAGGCCCACTTAACTTTGTACTCCAGGATGTCTGGCTGAATGTGAGTGATCACACCTTCTTGGTTATCTGGGTCCTGAAGATCTTTTTTGTATAGTTCTTTTGTGTAATCTTGCCACCTCTTCTTAGTATCTTCTGCTTCTGTTAGGCCCATACCATTTCTGTCCTTTATTGTGCCTATCTTTGCATGATATATTCCCTTGGTATCTCTAATTTTCTTGACGAGATCTCTGGTCTTTCCTATTCTATTGTTTTCCTCTATTCCTTTGCAATGATCACTGATTCCAGGTACTAGTCTATGTAAATTTGTTTTAATGCTATTACTTTTATGTACAAAAGGGTACTCCAGAACTGGGTGATCCAATTCTATGAAGAGAGAAGGATGGGCATTTACTGTGTCTGACATAGACCAGCATTTATATACACAAGCTCTTTTTGCATGAATTCCCTATTATCTTCTTAAAGGCCTGTACCATCAAAATTCACCAAAGGTAGCTAAAGATAGCTTCCCTGGTAGCTCAATGGTAGAGATTCTGCCTGCCAAGCAGGAGAAGCAGGTTTGATCTCTGGATCAGGAGGGTCCCCTGGAGGAGGAAATGGCAACCCACTCCAGGATTCTTCCCTGGAAAATCCCAGGAGAGACGAACCTGGCGGGCTACAGTCCGTTGGGTTGCAAAGAGCTGGACATAAACTAGCAACCAAACAGCAGCAGCAGCAAGAGAACCACATGAGCACATCCTGATCTCCAGTATTTCTCCTCTCCTGCAGGCTGATTTCCCCTAAACTTACTGTGGATTCCAGCTATGGGGCATGCTAGGTGCTCTGCTCACCACTCAGGCCCTCAGAAACAGTGAAGCCGCACCTGCACAACCACCAGAAACTTCTGTGGTCAGAACCTATCAAAGCGAGAGTGGTTTAGGATAGTTTGGCACTAACTGAGCACCCTTGATCAGGGTCTACCCAACTCAGTGAGACCAGCAGGGAAGGAGCAAGCAGTCAAAGCAGGAAGAGCACCAGCTCCTCTGACAGCAGAACAAGGAGACCATGGGGATCAGGGCTCATCTTCCCATCAGGCCAGCAGAGCTCACCCATGGGGGTTCCGTGTTTCAGGCAACGTTCTGCTGGCTTTGCTTCCCAGAAGCTATCTTCAAAACTACACCCAACCTGAGCCTTCTCTGCTCTTCCCACTACTCCATGCTGCTATGCTAGCCCTGACTTTCCCCTCTCTTTCATGGATCATATCATCCTTAAACACTGATGTTCAACCTTCCTGAGATGAGGGACTCCAGGCATTCTTGAGTGAAATTCTGCTGCAGTGACGTACATTTTTCTTATCTGTGTCATTAATCAATAAAGGCGCTGATGAGAAGTCACTCACTATTATGAGCCCCTCAGCTGAGCTGGAGCATCGCTCAGGTAAAACTCAGAATAGGAAGCCGTTAGGCTTCATAAAACTGATTTTACCCCAATAAAACTTAGCTAAGGAGTCCTTCTGCATTTTTCACAGAGAAAATCCAAGAACAAAGAAAGCACAGCTTAGAAGCAGTCTCATAAATTAATAATATTACTTTTGCAATAAATCAAACCCAGAGAGAGATTTCAGAAATTATATCTAGAAGTCAACCTTAAAGTTCAATTTAAAGGCACTAAAAAAAAAAGAAAAGTAAAATCAAACTGACAGCCATAAGCCAGGCCTAATCAAACACCTAAATCAGTTAACTCTTAAAAGACACCTTTTAAAATGACAGAGGTGTAAAATCCAATAGATATAATATTTAACCTCCTAAAGAAGACAAACTTAAGAAGCATTACAGAATAATACCGTGGTGGTTTCCACAAGCATTGTGGCCTGTGAAATCAGAGACTGTTCGATTCTCAAAGGAGACGCTTACTGAGACTTGGGTATATTCCAAAATACCTGAGAAGGCTCTGCAAAGGTCTGCCATAAACCATCACTAAATTAAACACATCAACAAATTTAACATGTTCCTAACTTTTCTACTGGCAGCAAGTGACCAGCAGTAGAAAATTTTTCTAGACTCATCCTCCCTCTGATATCTAACAAGCTACTTTTACCTCTGCATGCACGTGTGCTAAGTCATTTTCAGTTCAGTTCAGTTCAGTCGCTCAGTCGTGTCCGACTCTTTGCGACCCTATGAATCGCAGCATGCCAGGCCTCCCTGTCCATCACCAACTCCCGGAGTTCACTCAGACTCACGTCCATCGAGTCAGTGATGCCATTTTCAGTCATGTCCAACTCTTTGCAACCCCATGGACTGTAGCCCACCATCGAGTCAGTGATGCCATTTTCAGTCATGTCCAACTCTTTGCAACCCCATGGACTGTAGCCCACCAGGATCCTTTGTCCATGGGATTCTCCAGGGAAGAATACTGGAGTGGGTTGCCATTTCCTTCTCCAGGGGATCTTCCCAACCAAGGATCAAACCCTGTCTTTTGCACCTCCTGCATTGGCAGGCAGGTTCTTTACCACTAGCACCAACTTGGAAGCCCCTAAACAGGAACAAAATTTACTTTTTCTTTAAACGTACATTTGAGAAACAGAGCCCCCTAGACAGGTTAAAGACCATCATCAAAGCCGTTTGCTGACCTATGTTACCATCACCACCACACGGCATCAAATGCACTAAGGAAGCAGGGAGAACAGGCAGCAACACCTTCACACACATCCAAGCCCCACACTCCCTCCTCCGTCCCACACTCCCTCCTCCGCCCTGTTCACCTGCAAGATCATTAACTTTGTGTCAACTTGGTTGGGCTAGATGCCCAGTTGTTTGGTCAAACACTGATCTAGATGTGGCTGTGCTGGTATTTTGTAGATGTGATCAACATTTACAACCAGTGGACTTTACAGAGGTTACCCCCTCCTAACCAGGATGGGCCTCATTCAGTCAGTCAGTTGAAGGCCTTAAGAGCAAAAACCAAGGTTCCTGATAACAGAGCATTTTGCCTCAAGACTGTAATCTAGAACTCCTGCCAATGTCCTGTATGACAGCCTGCCCTACACAGTTCAGACTCAAAATGACAACTTCAATTCTCACCAGAGATTCCAGCTGGCCAGCTGACTGATCCATCCACAGATTTCAGACCTCACAGCCTCCCAGTCTGTGAACCAATGTCGTCTTAAACTTTTATCTTCTATCAGGTCTGTTTGTCTGGAAAATTCAGCCTGATACACCCTGTTTTAAGATGTTCACAACGTGGCGGCTGGCTTCTCGCGACATGAGCAATGGGGGCTGAGAACAAGGAGTCTGGCACCAGGCGGGCGTGAGTGTGTGCTGGCAGCCATACGCCAGCACCCCCACCCCACTGCTATCTGTGGGGCACACGTCACCTTCAGAAGGGAACAGAATCAAAAAGCTTCAAGAACATCATGAGGCAAGAAACTACTCTTGCTGTTATCCTTGCCAGTCTAGCTTTCACTGGTCTTTGCCTCTCTTTCTCAGCTTGACCCTTACTGTTGGGATTGAGAATTAGTTTGTCTCTTTCTATCCTACAAAGCTTAAAATGTGCAGACTCTCTACAGACGTTTTCCATGCCTGTCTGTGAGCTGGACACTTCATCCCGTGTAGCCAGCCAAGCCACACACCAAGGCTTTCTGTGTTGATTTCTGTCTTCTCCTGCAGGCACGGGTTCACTCGGTCCGTGGTCTCACACAAGCGTCTCACCTTCTCAAGCTCAGGCAAACCTGAGGCCACCAGCAAGATATCGGGCTAACTGCCCTGTTCCCAGTGCAGTGGGTCACCCTCTGTGGAGGAGGCACTGGAGGAGACCATGGAGCTTTCAGTGTCCCTGATGGACTGTTCAACAGGCAGAGGGGGATCTCTCAGACAGTCTGTAGGGCTGGCAGGCCTACTGCAGTGGGACTGTTCAGCTTAGTTACAAACCTAGCTGACTTATCACTGCAATAAGAACCCATCATTTGTGAAAAAGATCAGGTATGAGAGCATTCTGGATTCTCTTCAGAAGGAAATTCTTGAACTGAGGCTAACAAGGCCCACTTAAAAAGAGTATTTTATTCAATCCTTAATCTCACAACTGATTCTTTTCAATTAATTATCTAATTCCTTTGAAGTAATTCTACACTGAAACATCTCCACTCATGGGGCAGAACATAAAGGGAAAGGAGTGACATTCACTGACTCTTCCTGAGGGCTGAGTGCTACACTAATTACTTGATAAATCACTCAATTTAACCCTCACATCAAAACTGTAAGGTAGGCATTATTACCTTCATTTTATAGATGAAGAAACCCTGCTAAGGAATCTCCAAATCCCCACCCCAAATCACACAACTAGTGGAGTTAACTCTCAAGCCCAGGTTTTCCTAAAGCCTGTTTCAGGCTGCAGGTCTACATTACACCTCTTCTCACTCTGGAATCAAAGCATAAGGAGCCTGAACTTACCATCTGGAAAGAATCCAAGTCAAATCACACAAACATCT
This sequence comes from Oreotragus oreotragus, assembly GCA_006410675.1. Classification (NCBI taxonomy): domain Eukaryota; kingdom Metazoa; phylum Chordata; class Mammalia; order Artiodactyla; family Bovidae; genus Oreotragus; species Oreotragus oreotragus. The sequence goes on along the minus strand of SJYX01000715.1, from coordinate 450,915 downwards.
ACAGCTTCTGCCCGGAGCTGGCATGTATCACATCTGCACGTCCTCCATGTCACATGGAAGCCCTGCCAAAGGGGAGAGCGCACACTTTGCCTCCGAGGAGTTTGCGGAAGTCACCTTGCCAAGGACATGGACTATCTCCCAGGAGAAAAGGAACCCGTGTGGCAAGAACTGTGACGTGAGTGGCTGACAACTAGAGGGGCCAACTGCAGTCATCGTTAGTGCTTGTCCCCCGGATACCTGAAACTCTCCTCCAAGGCACATGAGGGGGACCACGCATTTTCACTCTATCAATGCCATGCGGGGTAGGCAACTTGCTTCAGTCAGAGAAACATGAGCCAGAGTGATGCTACTTCTGGATAAGCTGGTGCACGCATGGGCACTTCATTTCTGACAATGCCTCAAAAAATAAGCATAGCTTGGATCCCTGAATGAGGAAAATATGGGACAGAGGTCCCAATCAATCCACGATGATCACATGACAGTAGGTAGATAACCTCTGTTAGCGCCACATGCGCTTGCCTATCTTGACTGATCCTCTGTGTCAATTAGATTCCTTCCCTGAGGAATGGAGAGCGAGAGAAAGAACTGGGGCACTGAGCAACTCATGACAAACGCTACAGCTGAACCCACGATACTTCACAAGTCAAACTGAGTTGTAAGTAAGCGAAAGCTGAGAGAGACAAAAAGGAAAGACAAAGCAGGAGATGATGAAGATAGCACACAGTGATAGAATTTTAAAAACGGAGCCAACACAAAGCAACAGACACACCAGGAGAGACCACAGGGCTCATGGATGTCCTGGCAAGGGTCTCCAAACCCCAGTACTGCCCCTTCCACACAGCCTTTGGGTCCCATTCAGGATGACTGAGAAGTACAAGTCCCTATTCTTAAAAAGCACAAGTAAGTCTTCAAAAAAAAAAAAAAAGTAGGACAAAATGAAACCTGTTAGACGTTCTAAGGAAATTATTCAGAAAAATTCTATAGTGAAGCTAATCACAGAATATGCACTTCCTAATATAATCATTAAAAATTTTCCCTATATTAAGCTTATTTAAGTAATGTTCACAAATAATCAAAAATAATATATACATACATTTACATAAATTCATTAAATATCTCCTACTCAATATCTAGGTACTTTGCAGGAAAACAGAGAAGTAAGGCAAAAATAAGAGAAGATTTTTCTAGAATCAATGTGGTGAAACAAAAGAGAAAGAGAATGCACCTTCCTAAAGGTGAGGAGAGAAGCTGACTGCTTCCTAAGCACATGCTGATCATGGACCACTGCCTGGAGAAAGCCTTACGCACATGAAAGTACCCACTGTAATACTAGACTTAGCAGCAGAATTCAATTAACACTAGGTTGACTGATAATACAAACCTCCAGGGAAAGCATTTACTCTATAAAACATTTAGTACCTGCATTCATACTTCAGGCCCCACACAAAAAGCTACTGGCCGTGATTATGTGGGTTGACTTTTAGGCCACATGTTGTGATTCTAGATCTAAGATCTGAATAGAAATTAATCTGTTACATGAGACATCCGATGGGGCTCTAAACAAGCCAAACCTTTTATAACAAAACAGGAAGCACTTACTGAAAACCTACCAATGGTTGAAACAATGCAAAGACTTTCCATAAGGAAGAAACAAAAAACATCAAGAAGTGTTTTCAGTAAATTCAAATAGTAAACTGACCAAGTGGATAACTATTAAAAAAATATGTTTCCAACAGATTCAGACAACAGACAACCAAAAGAACTAATAAACAAAAAGCTGCAGCGGTTGTTTCAACTACATTTTTTTACAATTTAGAATTCACAGTTGCTAACTTTCGGAAGGGAGATTCAAGGGACTAGATCTGATAGAGTGCCTGAAGAACTATGGATGGAGGTTCGTGACATTGTACAGGAGGCAGGGATCAAGACCATCCCCAAGAAAAAGAAATGCAAAAAGGCAAAATGGTTGTCTGAGGAGGACTTACAAATAGCTGAGAAAAGAAGTGAAGCTAAAGGCAAAGGAGAAAAGGAAAGATATACGCATCTGAATGCAGAGTTCAAAGAACAGCAAGGAGAGACAAGAAAGTTTTCCTCAGTGATCAATGCAAAAAATAGAGGAAAACAATAGAATGGGAAAGACTAGAGGTCTCTTCAAGAAAATTAGAGATACCAAACGAACACTTCATGCAAATATGGGCACAATAAAGGACAGAAATGGTATGGACCTAACAGAAGCAGAAGATATTAAGAAGAGGTAGCAAGAATACACAGAAAAACTATACAAAAAAGATCTTCATGATCCAGATAATCAAAATGGTATGATCACTCACCTACAGCCAGACATGGAATGAGAAGTCAAGTGGACCTTAGAAAGCATCACTACAAACAAAGCTGGTGGAAGTGACGGAATTCCAATTGAGCTATTTCAAATCCTAAAAGATGATTCCGTGAAAGTGCTGCCCTCAATATGTCAGTAAATTTGGAAAACTCAACAGTGGCCACAGGACTGGAAAAGGTCAGTTTTCATTTCAATCCCAAAGAAAGGCAATGCCAAAGAATACTCAAACTAAGATTCATGGGGTCGCAAAGAGTCGGACACGACTGAGTGACTGAACTGAACTGAGAGATCTCTTCAAAAAAATTAGAGATACCAAGGAACATTTCATGTAAAGATGGGCTCAATAAAGGACAGAAATGGTATGGACCTAACAGAAGTAGAAGAAGCTGAGTGCTGAAGAATTAATGCTTTTGAACTGTGTTGTTGGAGAAGATTCTTGAGAGTGCCTTGGACTGCAAGGAGATCCAACCAGTCCATCCAAAGGAAATCAGTCCTGGGTGTTCATTGGAAGGACTGATGCTGATTTTGAAGCTGAAGCTCCAATACTTTGGCCAACTGATGTGAAGAGCTGACTCATTGGAGAAGACCCTGATGCTGGGAAAGATTGAAGGAGAGAGGAGAAGGGGTCAACAGAGCATGAAATGGTTGGATGGCACCACCGACTCAAAGGACATGAGTTTGAGTAAACTCCGGGAGTTAGTGATGGACAGGAAGGCCTGGTGTGCTGCAGTCCATGCGGTCACAAAGAGCTGGACGCGACTGAGCTACTGAACTGAATGAACCTGACCTCCTTTGTGCTGCAATTTCTCTCATGACATGTTGTGATGGAATGACCACAGGCATTTTAGGGAGATATTAATAGATAAAAGGAAGTTGCATAGGAATACCTTTAGTATACATTTCATGGAATATATTTATGTAGTTTGCAATCAAGTCTCTATATAGTTAACCTGTTGTTAGCCATCTAGAATTGAAATATCTCCCAGAAATATTCTGACTGTGTTCATTGTTCAACCCCCCTGACCCTCATAACTTTAAGGTACAAGGCCAAGGAAAGTACTGGAATATGAATATGTTCTTTGGTTCTCAGTACCAGATTTGTAGGTGAAGGAAGAAATATGAGGCTTGAAATATAGGGAGTGTTCCCAAATTTGACAATCCTAAAATTTTACAAGGAGTACCAATAGAAAATTATAAAGATGAAACAAATGTTTCCAAATTATCATCAATAAAAACTATGGTAGAGATAAACCTGGGTTAGTTTTCTATTATCACAATAGAAAATAATATTACAAAATATTTGTCTTGTGAAAAGATTGTTAAAGAGCATAAGACCATCATATTGAAGGGAAAAGGAGTATTGCAGATGTGTGCCATTATGTTATTTTTCTGGATTTAATGATGTTTATGACATTTATCAGCTTTTCAAGATTGTATTCTGTTAATTTTAATTTGGAATTTAAAATTCACAGTTTATTTTTTCATCATGAGTAAACATTAACTTTTATACTTAATTATGTATTCATAATTTTGTGTTATTTTTTGAAAGAAGGTGTTCCTAATTTCCCTGAAGGAGGGCATGGCAACCTACTCCAATATTTTTGCCTGGATAATTCCATAGACAGAGAAGCCTGGAAGGCTACAGTCCATAGGGCCGCAAAGAGACACACCTGAAGTGACTGAGCACACACATCCCTGATTTCCAAGTTCAGATCCTCCTTCTAGCTATACCTTTAACATTTACCCAGAAATCAACTCCTTCTTACCACCTCCACTGTTACTGCCTCATTCCAGGTCACTAGCATTTCTTGCCTATATTATTGCAATAACTTCCTAACTGGTCTCTTTGACTATACCTTGCCCCACTTTCCATGCTACTCAACACAGCAATCAAATTATCCTGGTGTGATATGGTATAATTAATGTAACATACTGTAACCTAATGTAACATAATATGACATGACAATATAAATTGGGCCATGGGTTCTACTTGTTCAAAACCTTCCAAAGGGCTTCTACTTTACTCACAGTAGAAGCCAAAAGCCTTGAAATGTCTTCCAGGATTCCACCTCTACTTGTGTATCTGCCTTCAAATTCCCTCAATTAAATCATCACCTACTCTTCTCACTTACCCTGCTCCAGGCTTCTAGTCTTCCTGCTTGCTTTCATCTCAAGTGTTTATACTTCCTGTTCCCCTGTCTAGAATGATCATACACCCAGATATTAGCATGATTCATTCCCTTGTCTTCTTTAGGCTTTTTATTAAAATGTCATCTTCTGTGTAAAACTTCCCTGGCCACCTTATCTAATTATACTCTCCAGACCTGTATACACACACATCCAGACCCATACAACCACACACATACTCTCTCTTTCTACTCCTCTTTCTATATATTTCTCATTAATATTTTCATTGCCTTCTAGTTTCAGTTTGTTGGGAAGGTTGAAATCAAATAAATTTTTGATTAAGTTTCAGAAAGTACAGCCTGATATGATATTCAGTATACAAATGTAGAAGATGGCATTTTGAATTTAATTATTTCAAATAGAGTTTTTGTTAGTTTTTGGGTTATCTGAAAATCCTATTCACAACTCAAGAATATTCTTGTGGGTTTATTACATAATTGCACAATACTCCTATTTTTTGGCAAAGTGTTGACTATAAATTTGTATTCTTTTCTCACATAATTTATATTGGTTCAATCAGAGAGCTTTTTTTTTTCTTTAGCTCTCTGGCTGAAACTACTGACAGAATCACCAGGACACTTGATTATACTTAGATATATGCCACTCAGAAAAAATTATTTATGGAAAGGAAAACAGAGCTATCAACAACCTTAGATATGCAGATGATACCACTCNCAGAACCAGATATGGAAAAATGGACTGGTTCCAAATTGGGAAAGAAGTACATCAAGTCTGTATATTGTCATCCTGTTTATTTAACTTATATGCAGAGTACATCATGGAAAATGCCAGGCCGGATAAAGCACAAGCTAGAATCAAGACTGCCAGGAGAAACATCAGTAACCTCAGATATGCAGCTGACACCACCCTTATGGCAGAAAGTGAAGAGCCTCTTGACGAAAGTGAAAGAGAAGAGTGAAAAGGCTGGCTTAAAACTCAACATTCAGAAAACTAAGATCATGGCATCCAGACCCATCACTTCAAGGCAAATAGATGGGGAAACAATGGAAACAGTGACAGATTTTACTTTCTTGGGCTCCAAAATCACTGCAGATGGTGACTGCAGCCATGAAATTAAAAGACACTTGCTCCTCGGAAGAAAAGCTAGGACCAACCTAGACAGCATATTAAAAAGCAGAGACATCACTTTGCCAACGAAAGTCCGTCTAGTCAAAGCTACAGTTTTTCCAGTAGTCATATGGATTGAAGAGTAAAGAACTGATGCTTTTGAACTGTGATGTTGGAGAAGACTCCTGAGAGTCCATTGGACCACTAGGAGATCCAACCATTTCATCCTAAAGGAAATCAGTCCTGAATATTCATTGGAAGGACTGCCCCTGAAGCGCCAATACTTTGGCCACCTGATGGGAAGAACTAATTCAGTGGAAAAGACCTGATGCTGGGAAAGATTAAAGGCAAGGGAAGCAGAGGACAGCGCAGGATGAGATGGCTGGATGGTATCACCAACTCAATGGACATGAGTTTGAGCAATTCCCTGTGATGGACAGGGAAGCCTGGCGTGCTGCCACATGGGCTCGAAAAGAGTCTGACAAGACTATGTGACTGAACTGAAATGAAGTTTTTGAAATATCACAATCTGTACATTGCCTATTACTTAAGTCTTGTTTTTGTGTTTAATTCAGCTAGGTGATAGGTAGGAAAGTAACAAAACTTGCACTTAATTGATTTTTAATAGAATGGATAAATTTTCACCTTTTAGTGACAAGCTCTTGAGAATGACAAGCAATGTGACAGGTAAAAGAAAATGAAACAGAACTGAATTACCCTTGATATCAACCTTGTTCCGCTGTGTAGTAAATCAGGTTTGCTGCTGCTGCTGCTAAGTCACTGCAGTCGAGTCCGACTCTGTGCGACCCCATAGACGGCAGCCCACCAGGCTCCCCTGTCCCTGGGATTCTCCAGGCAAGAATACGGGAGTGGGTTGCCATTTCCTTCTCCAATGCATGAAAGAGAAAAGTGAAAGTGAAGTCGCTCAGTCTGTCCGACTGTTAGCGACCCCATGGACTGCAGCCCACCACGCTACTCCATCCATTGGATTTTCCAGGCAAGAGTACTGGGGTGGGGTGCCATTGCCTTCCCCGAAATCAGGTTTGGGAGTGACATATTCTGCATTTTACTATTCAAACACTAAATGAATCTGTTCTTCCACAGTGACAGTTCTAGCACAGCCGTAATACATATCCTCATTTTAATTAGCCTAATGGTCTATTCACTGATCATACTTGGAGGTCTATTTCATTACCCTAAATTAACATTTTCTTTCCATTAAAGTTACAGATAATAAAATAAAAAGACTGCTTCCATGTGTGGTTCATAACACATTTAATCTATAGTACTCCTTTGTTTAGTGATTACAAGCATTTAAACACTCTTTGAAAAGCACTTAGAGCTACTAGCAGCCAGACGATTGACTTATTCCTCTGCCTGGAGCGGGAGGGGGCGGGAGGGGGGTACCGCACATTAGTAGGGAGACTAAAAATACAGTATTTCCATAACAAAAATATCTACTTGTCAGCTCAATGAAAGCAATCCTAACAAAGGTATTCATTGATGGCATTTTAAAAGGTGTGATGGTTCTCCTTAAAGTAAATGGGTTTATATTTACATAAAATAATTGAATAGTCCTGACACATTTTGTCATTTTATTCTCCTTGCAATTAGAAGACTTAGTTTCTCAAATTTAGAGTCAAACATAAGAACAGTAATAATTTTAATTGTTCGAGAGAACTGTTTAAAGCAAATGTTTGCCAATTTAATGAGAAATTATTTGATCATAATTCTTTGATACAAATTTAGCACCTAAAGCTAAGCTGTCAACCCTGAGAAATTAACATATATATTAGCTGATTATTGTTTACTTTTCCAAATTAATCCCTATTGATCAAAATGAAAACATAAACCTCAATTTGATTTAAAGATGGTTTAAAATATTTTTCCACATTATCCCAGGCTTATAACAGATCCCCAAAACAGTATGCTGTTAGACAGGCATCCCTCGTCCCATCCAAACCCCACCCTATTTCAGAATTTACTCTCAGTATCAAGGTTAATATCTGAAAGAAATCATAAGTATTAACTAGACATTCTGTTTTCATTACATGAAATTGTGAGACTCCTGTTGATTTGAAATTTTAGGTATCTTATAAGTTACTGGATTTTAAAAGTAATCTATTTTGATTAAAATTTCTTGCCGGGAATACATTTTGTGTTAGATTTTTCCTTAGAAATTTCCATAATGCATTGTCCCAGTAAATAGCCTTAGAGGACTGCACTTTCAAAATGTTTGCTATACATCTGAAAGGAATATTTTTTAATTCTTTCAAATTCACTTCAGAAAATGGATGACTTTTGCTTATTTCACTTTCCAAAAGAGAAAGAAACAAATGATACAAATACCTCAATATTTAACTACTCCCTAAAGTAACCTTGGAAGTCTGGGAATAGTTTTGCTATCTATTCGAATAACGCCCCTCCCCCCACCAAAAAAAAAGGTTATGCATTCCAACTATTTTTCTTCAATGATGAAAATATTAAACTATTTTATCAAAACATACATACATTTTTTTGAGTTACGGCCCATTTTAATGGGAAGTTAGAAAGTTTTCCTAATTCCCTAATACTTCTTCAGTTTGGAACAAATCATTTGAAACAAATTCTTTCTCTACTTAAAGAAGCTACTGCTGAGAAGCTTAATTTAATAGTCTCCTAAAATACCATATTTTCAACCTGCAACTTCTCTCTGCCCTGCTTCTTTGGCCTCATATTAGAATGTCTCATCCTAGTTAACTTTATTTCTGCCTGTGCTCCCTCAGTCACATCGCTATGATCACTGTCTGCAGTGCTGATTTTATTCATTCCACCCTCTCCCGACACCCACATTCCCCTTCACCCATTCTCTCTGAAAAGCCTGTACTCCCTCTCCTCCCCAGTTCCCCAGACCCTGCCCACCTTCAGCACACAGCTCAACACATCTCAGAGTTTGGGACCATAAGAGCCTGACCTTCCTTTGACTCTCGAGAAACTCACTGTCAAATCAACTGTCACTTTGTTCAATTCTGTCACGTGTGTCAGTTCTGCGATCAGCTACTTGAAGAGCAACTGAGACCAGGGTCAGCACACACACCACATCCAGAGCCACCACCTTTGTAAATCTGCAGGGACACACCTGAGTATTCCCAGATTTCACGCCAGAGCTCACTAAAGGCAAAGAGGCCCAGATCCACAACAAAAACTCACTGACGTCATTCTCAACTGACACCTATCATACACTTGTATACATCACAGAATTTGGTGGAAACATTATTTGCAACAGTATTGTGGCTGTGAGACTTTGGTCAGATCAGGCCTCCAAGAGTTCACGGTGGAGAGGTTCGAGGGCCAAGACCTCACGGCTCCCTGGAGGAACCACAACTGGACCAACCTTGACTGTCTGCCTTCCACCAAAGAGCGTGGGTTCAGAGCAGTGAACAAGCATGCACAGCAGTCTGGTGGGTTCCAGGGTAACACACGAGAAGAGGAGGCGGCCAGTTCACCCGCATTCATCTTGAGAGAAGAGTGTAGGTTCTACTCCCAAATACCTACTCCAGGAAAACAGCAAACTCCTGTGCAGAACTGTGAACTTTAAGGGATGTTTAACTGACAGCCTTGGACCAAGTCTCCATTAATAACTGACTGGTTATTTCTGATGGTTCTTATCTACCCAGCACATTGTCTGTGTTCAGCAAAGCAATCTCCCTATAAGCCCATATAACAGACTGTATTCTATTTCCTATCTCCCTAGAAACTAACCAAATCCACCACACACTTAACGTATTATACTACTTACCTTTCACACACTGCACTTTTAAACATATTTTCATGAAAGTATTAATATTTTACATGAAAGAGCAGAATTTCATCTGATGTTAGCCTCTATTTCAACTAGCTTCCAGCATAAACAAGTGTCCATTTCACATAATTCACAACTACTCGAAAGTAAAACCCTGAAACTGAAAATGAAGGATACTGCTTTACATTCATCTTGAGAGAAGAGTGTAGGTTCTACTCCCAAATACCTACTCCAGGAAAACAGCAAACTCCTGTGCAGAACTGTGAACTTTAAGGGATGTTTAACTGACAGCCTTGGACCAAGTCTCCATTAATAACTGACTGGTTATTTCTGATGGTTCTTATCTACCCAGCACATTGTCTGTGTTCAGCAAAGCAATCTCCCTATAAGCCCATATAACAGACTGTATTCTATTTCCTATCTCCCTAGAAACTAACCAAATCCACCACACACTTAACATATTATACTACTTACCTTTCACACACTGCACTTTTAAACATATTTTCATGAAAGTATTAATATTTTACATGAAAGAGCAGAATTTCATCTGATGTTAGCCTCTATTTCAACTAGCTTCCAGCATAAACAAGTGTCCATTTCACATAATTCACAACTACTCGAAAGTAAAACCCTGAAACTGAAAATGAAGGATACTGCTTTTAAAAAAAAAAAAAAAAAAAGAGCTTAAGAAGCATATAATCCATCATCCCCCTTGCTACAATCCATGATTCACAGATAAACATGTTACCAGAGCTGATCCAATCAGTATAAAACCAAACTACTATTCTCTTTCTCCCTGGACCTTTTGGTATGTCGATGTAAAGACTGGGACCACTAAGGCCATTCAGTTTCCATAAGGGAAGCAGCCGAAAGTCAAAGCTGAACCAGAGAAAACACAGCCAAGAGAATCACAAAGAAACAGAGCCAGTGCTTGCCAGGCCTGGAGCCCACTCAGCTCTGAATTTCATCAGCTGCATGTTCACATACTTTTCTTTCTTCTTCAAGCTATTCTATTATCTGCAACTAAAAAGAAATGTTATTTATCATTCTGAGCAACAAAAAAAGAGTTCAGAATAACATATACACACTACTATATATAAAACATATAGCTAACAAGGCCCTGTTGTACAGTACAGGGAAATACAATCAATATTTTATAATAATCTACAAGGGAAAAGAATCTGAAAAAGAATACACACACACATAACTGACTTGCTGTGCTGTATACTTGAAACTAACACAAAATTATAAATCAGTCGTTGTTGTCCAATCCCGAAGTCATGTTCCACTCTTTGTGACCCCTTGGACTGCAGCATGTCAGGCTTCCCTGTCCTTCACTGTTTTCCAGAGTTTGCTCAAACTCCTGTCTGCAGAGTTGGTGATGCCATCCAACCACCTCATTTACTGTCACCCCCTTCACCTCCTCCCCTCAATCTTTCCCAGCATCAGAGTCTTTCCAATGAGGCAGCTTTTCGTACCAGGTGGCCAGAGTATTGGAGCTTCAGCATCAGTTCAGTTCAGCCACTCAGTCGTGTCCGACTCTTTGTGACTCATGGACTGGAGCACCCCAGGCCTCCCTGTCCATCACCAACTCCCAGAGTTTACTTAAACTCATGTCCATTGAGTCAGTGATGCCATCCAACTGTCTCATCCTCTGTCCACCCCTTCTCCTCCCACCTTCAATCTTTCCAGCATCAAGGTATTTTCAAATAAGTCAGTTGATTTCCTTCAAGATTGACTGATTTAATCTAATTACAGTCCAAGGGACTCTCGAGAGTCTTCTCCAACACCACAGTTCAAAAGCCTCAATTCTTTGGCAATCAACCTTCCTTGCAGTCCAACTCTCACATCCATACATGACTACTGGAAAAACCATAGCTTTGATTATATGGACCTTTGTAGGCAAAGTAATGTTCTGCTTTTTAGTACACTGTCTAGATTTGTCATAGCTTTCCTTCCAAGGAGCAAGCACCTTTTAATTTCATGGCTGCAATCACTGTCTGCAGTGATTCTGGAGCCCAAGAAAATAAAATCTGTAACTGCTTCCACTTTTTACCCTTCTGTTTGCCATGAAGTGATGACACCAGATGCCATGATCTTAGTTTTTTGAGCGTTGAGTTTCAAGCCAGCTTTTTCACTCTTCTCTTCCACCCTCATCAAGGGGCTCTTTAGTTTCTCTTTACTTTCTACCATTAGAGTGGTTATCATCTGCATATCTGAGGTTGTTGCTATTTCTTCTGGGAATCTTAATTCCAGCTTGTGATTCATCCAGCCTGGCATTTTGCATAACATATTTTTCATGTAAGTTAAATAAGCAGGGTGACAATATACAGCCTTGTGGATTCCTTTCCCAATTTTGAACCAGTCCATTGTTCCATCTCCGGTTGTAACATACTGGTTTCTCAGCATACAGGTAAGGTGGTCTGGTACTCCCAACTCTTTCAGAATTTTCCATAGTTTTTGGTGTGATCCAAAGGCTTTAGCATAGTCAATGATGCAAAAGTAGCTGTTTTTCTGGAATTTCCTTGTTTTCTCTATGATCCAACAAATATTGTCAATTTGACCTCTGGTTCCTTTGCCTTTTCTAAACCCAGCTAGTATATCTGAAGTTCTTGGTTCATGTACTGCTGAAGCCTAGCTTGAAGGACTTTTGAGCATAACTTTGCTAGCATGTGAAATGAATGCAATTGTCCAATGGCTGGAACATTTTTTGGCCTTGCCCATCTTTGGGATGGGAATGAAAACTGAACTTTTCCAGTCCTGTAGCCACTGCTAAGTTTTCCAAATTTGCTGACATACTGAATGCAGCACTACCTCTTAGAATTTTAAATAGCTCAGATGGAATTCTGTCACCTCCTCTAGCTTTGTTTATAGTAATGCTACCTAAGACCCACTTGACTTCACACTCCATGATGTCCAGCTCTAGGTGAGTCACCACAACATCATGGTTATGTGGGTCCTCAAGACTTTTTTGGTATAGTTCTTCTGTGTAGTCTTACCACCTCTTAACCTCTTCTGTTTCTGCTAGGTCCTTACAGTTTCTGTCCTTTATTGTGCCCATGGTATGTTCCCTTGGTATCTCTAATTTTCTTGAAGAGATCTCTAGTCTTTACCATGCTATTGTTTTCCTCTATATCTCTGCACTGTATATTTATAAAGAAGGCCTTCTTATCTCTCATTGCTATTCTCTGGAACTCTGCATTCAGTTGGGTGTATCTTTTCCTTTCTTCCTTGCCTTTCACTTTTCTCCCCTCAGCTATTTGTAAAACTTCCTGAGACAACTACTCTGCATTCTTGCGTTTCTTTTTCTTGGGATGGTTTTGGTCACTGCCTCTTGTACAATGTTACAAACCTCCGTCCATAGTTCTTCAGGCACTCCGTCTACAAGATCTAATCCCTTGAATCTATTCATCACCTTCACTGTATAGTCACAGGGGATTTGATTTAGGTCATATCTGAATGGCCTAGTGGTTTTCCCTACTTTCTTCAATTTGCTCTGAATTTTGCAATAAGGTGCTCATGATCTGAGCTGCAGTCAGCTCCAGGTCTTATTTTTACTTTCTGGATAGAACTTCTGCATTTTCAGCTGCAAACAACACTATCAATCTGATTCAGGTGTCGACCATATGATGATGTCCATGTGCAAAGTTGCCTACTATGTTGTTGGAAGAGGGTATTTGCTATGACCAGTGTGTTCTAGCCTTTGCCCTGCTCCATTTTGTATCTCAAGGTCAAACTTGCCTCTCCAGGTGTCTCCTGACTTCCTACTTTTGTATTCCAATCCCCTACGGTGAAAAGGACTTTTTTTTTTTTTTCTGGTTTTAGTTCTAGAAAGTCTTATAGGCCTTCAATTTCAGCTTCTTCAGCATTAAAAGGACAGGGAAGCCTGGCATGGTGCAGCTCATGGTGTCGCAAAGAGCCATACATGACTTACCAACTGAACAGCAACAACTAGAAGGTGTTGTAGGTCTCCACAGAATGGATCAACTTCAGCTTCTTCGACATTAGTGGCTGAGGCATAGACTTGGATTACTGTGATACTGAATGGCTAGCCTTGGAAATGAACCGAGATTTTCTGTCATTCTTGAAGTTGCAATCAAGTACTCCGTTTTGGACTCTTTTGTTGACTATGAGGGCTACTACATTTCTTCTAAAGGATTCTTGCTCACAGCAGTAGATATAATGGTCATGTGCATTAAATTCGCCCACTCCCATCCATTTTAGTTCTGATTCCTAAGATGTCAATGTTCAATCTTGCAATCTCCTCCTTGGCAACGTCCAATTTACCTTGATCAGAGGTCTATGCAAAACTGTTCTTCATAGCATCAGACTTTATACTCTCACATCAGACACATCCCCAACAGAGTGTCATTTCCACTTTGGCCCAGTCACTTCATTCTTCTTGGAGCTATTTGTAATTGCTCTCCACTCTTCCCCAGTAGCATAATGGACATGTTCTGACCTGTGGGGTTCATCTTCCAGTGTCATATTCTTTTGACCTTTCTTACTGTTCATGGAGTTCTCCAGGCACGAATACTGGAGTGAGTTGCTATTTCCTCCTCCAGTTGGACCATGTTTTGTCAGAACTCCTCACATGACCCATCCATGTTGTGTGGCCCTGCATGGCATGCTCATAGCTTCACTGAGTTACACAAGCCCCTTCACTGAGACAAGGCTGTGACCCATGAAGAACAAAAAATATGTATGTATATGTGTGTGTGTGTATATATATATATACGAGCACACTCATTCACTTCAGTCTTCTCTGACTCTTTGGGACCCTATGGACTGTAGCCCGCCAGGTGCTCCTGTCCATGGGATTCTCCAGGCAAGAATACTGGAGTGGGTTGACATTTCCTACTCCAGGGGATCTTCCGGACCCAGGGATTGAACCACATCTCTTAAACTCCTGCACTGGCAGGTGGGTTCTTTACCACTAGGAACTGAAGCTTCCAAAGAGGTAGTAAGCTCACCTTAAATTAAATAGAAAAAAAAAAAAAGGAAGAAAAAGTAAAGCTATACTAGGTTTAAGAATAGAATGGACTCCTCTCATCCTCAAGCATCAGGATGCTTGAGTTTTCACATGAGGAATTTTCAGACACAGTGCTGGCTAGGGCCACAACCCTGACCCAACCAGCCTCAGCTCTAACAGTGTGAATACCAAGAAATGGCTCTGGCGTTTCTGTAACTAAGGAAGAAGCTGAACTACAGAGCTGTAAGGAGCATAGCTGAGCCTCACTCCATCAGAAGTGAACAGCAGGCCTTCAGCGACATCTTTGTGAAGCCTGAGGCTACAGCAAAGACCATGCCCATCTTCTTTCCAGTGGACAAAAACTACCCTGGGCTGCAGGAAACACAACCCCTAGTAAAATAATGAGAGCTGCATGTTTCCCTTCTGTAAAGATAGCAGCCAGACCAAATCACAGGAATGAGCGAGTGCCTGGGGATTTTCAGTCTCTACAAAGGAATCTCAAAAATAAGTTCTCAAGAAACTGGGGCAGGACTCAGGCACTATCTTTGAAGCATCGAAGATTAAGACTTGCCCTCCCTCCCTTTCTGTTTCCAACATAGCTGCCAAGTGGCTATGGCACAGCAGTGAGTAGGGCCTGGGGGTCAATGCAGAGGCCCGGGCCCATCAAGCCAGTGCAGGGCTGACACAGAGGGTGAGTAGCAAAGACAGCAGTGCAGCTGGCAGAGGCACCTATGTAAGTTACTTTTGATTGAGCAAATAAGGAACTATATTGAGGATAATATAGTTTCTCACTGCCAGAAACCGTATTTACAAAGAACTACAAGATGCTGTGTTAGGACTGAAGGTATCATTATGGACCCATGATTTATGGACACACAAGAGATACAGAAAAATTCATAGATGTGTATATATGCACGTGTATGTGTGTGTGTGTGTGTGTATATATTTTCTATCCCCAGATAAGGTATCAGTTTCAATTACAAAAATGAAAGGCTACCCTAGAGTTACCCTGAATCCCTTCTAGCATTAGAATGTTGGCAAACAAAAAAATGCCAATCTTTCTGTAATCTGCCTAAATCTACCAAAAACAGTACTTCAGAAAGACATGTCATGAGAGTTAGAAATCAGATATCCAACAGGAGAAAGCAGAATTATCAATTATATCTACCACACAACACACCATGAAGTCACACGTTATAAATGTTCACTCTCTAGGTGTTGTTAGCATTTAGAAAAATTGTCACCTTAGCAAATAATTTTTCTTAATGCTAGAAAGACACATGAAGATCACTCTGCTTTAAAGGGGAGCAAAAAAGACTATAGCTTAAGCTAGAGCTTAAGCCCTTCAAGAGTACAGACTGTATATTATCTTCCTTGTAGCATAAATACTCTCCAGTTAGTAAAATAATAACACAAAGTATTAAGCCAGGATTACCGTTTCCTAGGTGCTGTGCTGTGTGCTGTGCTCAGTCAGTCCTGTCCTACAGATCCCAATTATGCACACATCTAAGAGGCGGTGGTCTTGGATCAACAATGGGAGCACAGAGTTCAGTTCTCATTCTTCAGAGAATCAGTCTGTCACTCAGCCTCACTGGGCTTCCCTCTCCTTATCCACATAAAACCTCTGAAGTCCTCCCTGTTTTAAGTATCAAGGATTCTACATCACAGAGTTAATATAAAGTTTATTCAGTATTATTTTAATGAATTATATGGCCATTTTTGACACTTTTAACACTTCTCTTAAACAATTTTTATTTCTTACAACAGAGCTGGGTCTCACAAATGAATCACAATAAAATATGACTCAGTAAGTCAGCTGCTCAAATATTAACTGGATGATGTTCTACTAAGAGTTTCTTCTACTCAGTTGTGGGACAAACTCAGGTCCAAGAACACGAATAAGTCTACAACAGCTAATCTTCTCCACTGGTTTTTAGAGAAGCACCAACATTACAGACCAGAAGAAAAGGAAAAACGTCGTTTCTTCGATAACATAAGATGTGTTTAATCTTTAATATCAAACACTGTCAAAGTAAAAATTTCTTACCTAACCTGTCTTTTTTCCTAAACTTCCCCCTTCATGTTCTTGTAACAAAAGCAAACATCATGTTCCTTCTTTTCCATTTTTTCCCTTTTCTTCACATCAAGAAAAAAAAGGTATCCAAACTTGGGAAATATCTGGACATGTGTTTTCAGCATCAAATGGGGAGGAAAAGACACAGCAAGCACGTGGACCTAATGCAAATCATTGTTTACCTTGGATTAAGCTCCCAGGATGAGAGAAGGAGTTTGTAAATTTGCAAATATTTATCTAAATGAGATGTAAAAATTGTGTGTCTGGTGGACCAGATAACCACAAAGGGTGATGTCTTCCATGGGTACTAACCAATTTTCTATCATTAGATAGAAACATTTCATTGTTAAATTGCCTATATACGCCTAACGTCTCAAATGCTCTTTGAACCAGCCATAACATCTTCCTGATTCCCTCATTAATCTCATCAGTTAAAATAAAATCTCTGACATACATTCACTTTATATTTAGCTGAGAGTGCATTTTACCTTTCTGAAAATTATCCATGAACACTAGTAAAACCAGAAAATTATCATAATCTGTACGGAAGTATGATAGGTCTGTTTATATAACCATCATTCCTTAGATTGTTTAAATAAAACATTGATGAAAATCAAAACTATTTACATACTATCATATGTTATTGGGCTTTCCTGGTGGCTCAGATGGTAAAGAAAGTGAAAGTGAAAGTGAAGTCGCTCAGTCGTGTCCAACTCTTAGCAACCCCATGGACTGCACCCTACGAGGCTTCTCCATCCATGGGATTTTCCAGGCAAGAGTACTGGAGTGGGGTGCCAAGTGCAGGAGACCCAGGTTCAATCCCTGAGTTGGGAAGACACCCTGGAGGAGGGCATTGCAACCCACTCCAGTATTCATGCCTAGAGAAGTCCACGGACAAAAAAGCCTGGTGGGGCTACAGTCCATAGGACTGCAAAGACTCCGACACAACTGAGCAAATAACATACACACATATGTTATTACTTTCCTTATAGGAATCATTATTATCACTGTGCAAAAGCAAAAACAAACAAAAAAACAATTTTTTAAATGTACTGGTTTATTTTCTTTCATTGGGTTTAAACTGCAATTGTTCTGATAAGCTCAGAAAAGAAAGAAAGAGGTATTGATTATTAAACCTGGCAGAATGAACAACTCATAGCCAAGACTGCTACTACTCTGGCGGTGGGAAATGGGTTCTCCTTGATGGAGCTTTTCTTTAAGTTACACTCTTTCATGTGAAAGCCCACACAGACACGAGAGCTGATGAACAATGGGACCTTTGCGAGCTACAGTCAGTACATCATTGATACAGTAAATGTCAAAGATGCACTTGACTTCAGCAAAAAATAACCAGCCCCTGTTAATTCCTTCACATTCACGGAGATGCCACATCAGAGATGTAGATACCTTTTGATATCAGAGGGGCTCTAATGCCACTTGTGCCAAACCAGCGTCACTGCTGTTCTAAGATGATTATCTTGCACAAAAGTACTATTCAAATTTTGCTGTTAAATGGCAAGAAGGCTATAAGGGAAAGATTTAGACACAGTGAGCTTCACAGAGAATGAATAAATATGGCTGCTGCTGCTGCTGCTGCTAAGTCGCTTCAGTTATGTCCAACTCTGTGCAACTCCATAGACGGCAGGCCACCAGGCTCCGCCGTACCTGGGATTCTCCAGGCAAGAACACTGGAGTGGGTTGCCATTTCCTTCTCCAATGCATGACAGTGCAAAGTGAAACTGAAGTGGCTCAGTCGTGTGCGACTCTTAGCGACCCCATGGACTGCAGCCCACCAGGCTCCTCCGTCCATGGGATTTTCCAGGCAAGAGTACTGGAGTGGGGTGTCATTGCCTTCTCAGCTTCTAAGACTAGTGTTCCGCAAAACACAATTTAGGAAATACTGCTTTATGTGAACTTATCAGGACAAAGGAGATCCTAATAAGCTTCAGCTTTACAGCAAGAAACCTCATTCAAATATGGCTACTGGGAAGTAATTTAATTTGATCAACAAATACAGTTACTGTATGGTCTTATTAGTTGATGGAATCATTCAAAGTGCAGTCAGTCAAAAGTCAAAATCAAAGGTATTACCTAAATGACAAGAGAGTTCACAAAGACAGATTAGTCAGAGGACTGGATATACTGCAGTCTAGAGAAAGCTCTTGAATCCAAGGCATAGAGGAATGGAAGTTTGTGCCTCAAAATAAATTAGCTGTCTGAAAACAACTGCTTTTTCAAAAGAGAGAACTAAAGGGGAAACCAAGTACCATCCCTAACTCCTTTTTGTCAACTAATAATCAATACTCTCTACAGAAGCCTTGGTTGAAAATCTGACTGTGAAGTTTCTCCTAACGATAAAATACAATTTGAACTAGAAAAATCATATTTACCAGAATGTAAACTGACGTTATTTCTATGTGATTGGATTGTAAGTAATCTTCATTGACTTACTGGCATTTTGCTGTTATTTTCTGAAATTTCCAAAGGGAACATATATTATTCTACTCTAGTCATCAGAAAACAGATACAAAGATCTAGATATATAGGTAGATACATTTATATACATATGCATATATATGCAATTTAAAATATTTTTTAAAAATAAGCACGGACCATTCAAGTTTCCACATTAAATAAGCCTGAATTTTAAATTGATAAGCTAGCTATTAGCTTCAAAAAAATCCAACTATGATGTCTGATGTATGAAAACCAAAATTCTAGCATCTGCTTTAAACATATTTTACATAATGAATTGAGCATACAATGTAACAGAATTTACATAAATTTCACAAAGAAAAAAAGCATCTGTCCTCAAAGTTTATGGCAAGCTAATCCTCTCAACATGAGATAAAGGCACAAAAAAAAAATAAAAACAATTTATAGACTACTGACCAGAGCTGACTTCTCTTCTCTAAAAGAAGAGTTTGCCTCATTATATGCAGAGTACATCATGAGAAACACTGGGATGGAAGAAGCACAAGCTGGAATCAAGACTGCCGGGAGACATATCAATAACCTCAGATATGCAGATGACACCACCCTTATGGCAGAAAGTGAAGAGGAATTAAAAAGCCTCTTGATAAAAGTGAAAGAGGAGGGCGAAAAAGTTGGCTTAAAGCTCAACATTCAGAAAACGAAGATCATGGCATCTGGTCACATCACTTCATGGCAAATAGATGGGGAAATAGTGGAATCAGTGTCAGACTTTATCTTTTTGGGCTCCAAAATCACTGCAGATGGTGACTGCAGCCATGAAATTAAAAGACGCTTACTCCTTGGAAGGAAAGTTATGACCAACCTAGATGGCATATTCAAAAGCAGAGACATTATTTTGCCAACAAAGGTCTGTCAATGCTATGCTTTTTCCAGTGGTCACGTATGGATGCGAGAGTTGGACTGTGAAGAAGGCTGAGCACCGAAGAATTGATGCTTTTGAACTGTGGTATTAGAGAAGACTCCCAAGAGTCCCTTGGACTTCAAGGAAATCCAACCAGTCCATTTTAAAAGAGATCAGCCCTGGGTGTTCTTTGGAAGGAATGATGCTAAAGCTGAAACTCCAGTACTTTGGCTACCTCATGCGAAGAGTTGACTCACTGGAAAAAGACTCTGATGCTGGGAAGGATTGGGGGCAGGAGGAAAAGGGGACCACAGAGGATGAGATGGCTGGATGGCATCACCAACTCGATGGACATGAGTTTGAGTGAAC
>SJYX01000715.1:406839-426723 GCA_006410675.1 Oreotragus oreotragus | reverse complement strand
AAACACACAATGAAGCGTCTGATCTGAACAACATAATAGGTCCAAGATATGGCCACGGAACTCTCTTTTAAAAACCAACAGTGACTGACTCCTATCCTAAGATGTAGCATTTCCTTAGAAAGTTCAAAAGCAAGATGCAAGGTTTATTAACTTGAAGGAATCAACCTAGAGAGGGAGGGACCACCACCCCCAACTCCCAGAGACAGTATAGATTTCTGCTCCTGTAAACAAACACTATTAGACAGACTTCATAAAATCATCCAAGTTTCAGAACCCGTCATTTTAAACTAAACCTCTCAAGGAGCATTTAAATCTTTTTCCTTCATGCTTGAAGCAATATGACTTTGAGGCACGAATATTCAGCCAGAATTAGTATCATTTCTGAAATAATTTTAAAACATGCTCATATCCATTAAGCTCAAGGAGAGCCACAGCCACAGGCCAGGTGGGGGAGGTGATTCCAGCGGCCAGCACCTCTTTACTGGAGTTGGAAGAGCCAGGAACACACCATCCATATCAATTTCCACAACGATTTTCCTTCTCTTCATTTTCCTCTACACAGCCCCTGGGATGCAAGTCTGTGAACCCAGCCCCAACAAAAATCCTTCCTGGACGGACTTTCCATGTCAGAGCAACAAAGCTGGAAAAACTGAACGTTTCTACAGGAAAAGACTTTGGTCACTGATACACTACCAAGAAGAAAGTTCTTTAGGGTTTTGGAAAAAACCTTAAGGAGCAAATCATGGGAAAAAAATAACTAGCAGATTTTTAATTTATTCATTTAAGCAAAAGACTACATTTAAAATATTTCAAAATTGAAAAAAGAGACTTCCTTAAACCAATTTTAAAATGCTGTTAGGAAAATACTTAACTTCTTTAAGTAATGAATACCATTTAAATAGAGAGTGGAACTGGAGAAGAATTTAGAGTTGACCCCTGAACAACACGGGCGCACCAACCACCCACCCCTACTCAAAAGTCCGCTTGTAACTTTTTAGTCAGCCCTCCAAATCAGGGGCTCCACATCCAAGGATTTGATCAGCCACTGATCACATACTACTATAGTCTATATTTACTGAAAAAAAAATCCACATATAAATGGACTCACAGAGTTTAATCCCATGTAGTTCAAAGGTCAACTGTATTTAAAAATCCTTCCCAAGGATCTTTGTTAGTTGCTAATGTACAAATCATCTCTCTTTCAATCACTTTATCTCAAATGTCTACACTGAAAATGAATTCCAGGTTTCAACGCTTCCCTCCAAAAAACTGTGCATCTCTGTTATTCCACCTCTGCTCAGGGAAGCCTGAACAAGAACACACAGGAATCAACCAGATGAAAACAGGGTAACCGAAGAAGACAAAGAGTGAATAAAATAACAGCATCCCAAAACCTCACTCCTAAGACCCAAAATAAAAGGCCTAGTCTACAGAACTGTTTTCTATAAAAACAAAACACAAGAAATAGAGACGCCTAAAGTGGCTTCTTCTAGTTTCTTCCACTTTCTTCCAGTTTCAAAACCAGGGCACACAATTTCTGTTATATATGTACACACCAACAAGACTCCCAGAGCTCACACAACTTACTTAAATAAAAGATTCTACAAAAAAAAAGTCCTATCTTCATTCTTCCACGCAAAGTCTTGCTCAACAGTAAGACAAATCTNCCTAAAGTGGCTTCTTCTAGTTTCTTCCACTTTCTTCCAGTTTCAAAACCAGGGCACACAATTTCTGTTATATATGTACACACCAACAAGACTCCCAGAGCTCACACAACTTACTTAAATAAAAGATTCTACAAAAAAAAAGTCCTATCTTCATTCTTCCACGCAAAGTCTTGCTCAACAGTAAGACAAATCTATTTATCACAACAACAAAAAAGGGTTAAAACTTTACACCAAGTATGTTCCACCACAGGTCCTCTGCCCATCAACACTCAAGCCCAGGGCACAAGTCGCAGGCCCTAAGGGCTGGGGAAACAGCATCCAATCTAAGGCAAGTCAGTCTCTATTTTGCTCCTGAACACTGCCCAGCAATCAGTTCTGTTGATGGGAATCCAACTCATTACTGCTTATAAGTTTTGTGACTCTTAGAAAGTTGAAAATCACATTTTCTGAAGACAAATGATCACACATTTAAGTAGAAATTTTTCTCTCTCATGATTGACGACATCTGCAGCTCACAAAGGTGACAAATGACAAATCACATTATGCTCTGCAAGAGACTTAGGGGCCTTATACGGATTTATAAGATATGATGTGGTTTTTCCACAGCTTTATTCATTCAAATCCTCTTCATCCAAAATAAAGCTGTCCCTACAGCTCTTAAAAATTACAACCTAGTCAATAACACTGTTGGCAAACTCAGCAAAAGCTCTGAAATCAAATATTAGCCCCTTCACTCTAACACAAGAGAAAGCAGAGGGCAAATGCAAGGAGAGATAAAACATGGAAAGAGAAGATGGGAACAGAACAAAGGGAGATGAAGACGTACTTAAGACTTACAAGTGAAAATTAGACCTAATTTTATTAATGAAAAGAGGATGGCATAATTTTGTTAGAATCTGAATGTAATTTGCCAACTGCTGACAAGAAGAATCAATCAGCAGCTCCAGAGAATTCTAAATTAAAAATTATCAGTCACCATACTCATGAAATATAATAAAGCCCACTGATGGATTAAAAGACTAAATACCCCAAAAGTGTAATGTCTAGTCACACAAACATGGGAGCAGTGAAAGATCTCAAAGTCATAATGGAAGTCATAATGGACCATGAGTTTAATCAATCAGTATTAATAAACTAAAAAAAAACTGCATGTGTTTCAAAGCAACAGCTTGATGGTGGTACAGAAGAACTGTACTATAATCTGTAATGTTGGTTAAATACTGGAACAGATTATCAGGACAGGCTGTGAAACTGTTTTTGTTAGAGACTTTAAAACAGCATATAATATGAGAAATTCCCTGGCAGTCCAGTAATCAGGACTCCGTGCTCTCACTGGAGAGGGTCAGGGATCAATCCCTGGTAAGGGAAGAAAGATCCCACAAGCCAGGCAGTGCAGCAGAAAAAAAAAGAAAAAAGGATACAACAGTTTAGACATGGGCCTCTCCAGAGTCAGGGGACATGGAAAGGGCATGCAAATAACCTTCCCCGAGCATGGAAAAAACCTTCCCCACCAGAGGAATCCTACAGCACTCGTCACTGAATAACTCAAATATCTGCAATCACAGGGATGGGACTCCCATGTCAGAAGAACCACCTCACCCTTCCTTTACTATGCTCAATTCTGAAGACCACTGCACAAAAAATTAACATGGGACAAAGTACTGTTGTATTGTGATGCTTCTCTATATGGAGGGCTTAATAAAGGGAAGGAAAAGGAACACTCATTTTACAGGAGTTAGCTACGCAGGCGCAGGAGGGCCTAGAGGTGCTGTCCCACGATGAAGGTCAAGAACAGCGGCGGTAAGGAGATACCCCTCGTCCAAGGTAAGGAGCAGCAGCTGTGCTTCTCTGGAGCAGCAGTGAAGAGATACCCCATGCCCAAGGTAAGAAAAACGCAAGTAAGATTGTAGGTGTTGCAAGAGGGCATCAGAGGGCAGACACACTGAAACCATACTCACAGAAAACTAGTCAATCTAATCACACTAGGACCACAGCCTTGTCTAACTCAATGAAACCAAGCCATGCCTGCAGGGCAACCCAAGGCGGGCGGGTCATGGTGGAGAGGTCTGGCAGAATGTGGTACACTGGAGAAGGGAATGTCAAGCAACTTCAGTATTCTTGTGTTGAGAACCCCATGAACAGTATGAAAAGGCAAAATGATAGGATACTGAAAGAGGAACTCCCCAGGTCAGTAGGTGCCCAATATGCTACTGGAGATCAGTGGAGAAATAACTCCAGAAAGAATGAAGGGATGGAGCCAAAGCAAAAACAATACCCAGTTGTGCATGTGACTGGTGATAGAAGCAAGATCCGATGCTGTAAAGAACAATATTGCATAGGAACCTGGAATGTCAGGTCCATGAATCAAGGCAAATTGGAAGTGGTCAAACAAGAGATGGCAAGGGTGAACGTCGACATTCTAGGAATCAGCGAACTAAAATGGACTGGAATGGGTGAATTTAACTCAGATGACCATTATATCTACTACTGCGGGCAGGAATCCCTCAGAAGAAATGGAGTAGCCATCATGGTCAACAAAAGAGTCCGAAATGCAGTACTTGGATGCAATCTCAAAAACGACAGAATGATCTCTGTTCGTTTCCAAGGCAAACCATTCAATATCACAGTTATCCAAGTCTATGCCCCAACCAGTAATGCTGAAGAAGCTGAAGTTGAACGGTTTTATGAAGACCTACAAGACCTTGTAGAACTAACACCCAAAAAAGATGTCCTTTTCATTATAGGGGACTGGAATGCTAAAGTAGGAAGTCAAGAAACACCTGGAGTAACAGGCAAATTTGGCCTTGGAATGCGGAATGAAGCAGGGCAAAGACTAATAGAGTTTTGCCAAGAAAATGCACTGGTCATAGCAAACACCCTCTTCCAGCAACACAAGAGAAGACTCTACACATGGACATCACCAGATGGTCAACACCGAAATCAGATTGATTATATTCTTTGCAGCCAAAGATGGAGAAGCTCTATACAGTCAACAAAAACAAGACCAGGAGCTGACTGTGGCTCAGATCATGAACTCCTTATTTCCAAATTCAGACTTAAATTGAAGAAAGTAGGGAAAACCGCTAGACCATTCAGGTATGACCTAAATCAAATCCCTTATGATTATACAGTGGAAGTGAGAAATAGATTTAAGGGCCTAGATCTGATAGACAGAGTTCCTGATGAACTATGGAATGAGGTTCGTGACATTGTACAGGAGACAGGGATCAAGACCATCCCCATGGAAAAGAAATGCAAAAAAGCAAAATGGCTGTCTGGAGAAGCCTTACAAATAGCACTGAAAAGAAGAGAGGCGAAAAGCAAAGGAGAAAAGAAAAGATATAAGCATCTGAATGCAGAGTTCCAAAGAATAGCAAGAAGAGATAAGAAAGCCTTCTTCAGCAATCAATGCAAAGAGATAGAGGAAAACAACAGAATGGGAAAGACTAGAGATCTCTTCAAGAGAATTGGAGATACCAAGGGAACATTTCATGCAAAGATGGGCTCGATAAAGGATAGAAATGGTATGGACCTAACAGAAGCAGAAGATATTAAGAAGAGGTGGCAAGAATACACAGAAGAACTGTACAGAAAAGATCTTCACGACCCAGATAATCATGAGGATGTGATCACTAATCTAGAGCCAGACATCTTGGAATGTGAAGTCAAGTGGGCCTTAGAAAGCATCACTAAGAACAAAGCTAGTGGAGGTGATGGAATTCCCGTTGAGCTGTTTCAAATCCTGGAAGATGATGCTGTGAAAGTGCTGCACTCAATATGCCAGCAAATTTGGAAAACTCAGCAGTGGCCACAGGACTGGAAAAGGTCAGTTTTCATTCCAATTCCAAAGAAAGGCAATGCCAAAGAATGCTCAAACTACCGCACAATTGCACTCATCTCACACGCTAGTAAAGTAATGCTCAAAATTCTCCAAGCCAGGCTTCAGCAATATGTGAACCGTGAACTCCCTGATGTTCAAGCTGGTTTTAGAACAGGCAGAGGAACCAGAGATCAAATTGCCAACATCCGCTGGATCATGGAAAAAGCAAGAGAGTTCCAGAAAAACATCTATTTCTGCTTTATTGACTATGCCAAAGCCTTTGACTGTGTGGATCACAATAAACTGTGGAAAATTCTGAAAGAGATGGGAATACCAGACCACCTAACCTGCCTCTTGAGAAATCTGTATGCAGGTCAGGAAGCAACAGTTAGAACTGGACATGGAACAACAGACTGGTTCCAAATAGGAAAAGGAGTACGTCAAGGCTGTATATTGTCTCCCTGCTTATTTAACTTATATGCAGAGTACATCATGAGAAACGCTGGACTGGAAGAAACACAAGCTGGAATCAAGATTGCCGGGAGAAATATCAATAACCTCAGATATGCTGATGACACCACCCTTATGGCAGAAAGTGAGGAGGAGCTAAAAAGCCTCTTGATGAAAGTGAAGGAGGAGAGCGAAAAAGTTGGCTTAAAGCTCAACATTCAGAAAACGAAGATCATGGCATCCGGTCCCATCACTTCATGGGAAATAGATGGGGAAACAGTGGAAACAGTGTCAGACTTTATTTTTTTGGGCTCCAAAATCACTGCAGATGGTGACTGCAGCCATGAAATTAAAAGACGCTTACTCCTTGGAAGAAAAGTTATGACCAACCTGGATAGTATATTCAAAAGCAGAGACATTACTTTGCCGACTAAGGTCCGCCTAGTCAAGGCTATGGTTTTTCCTGTGGTCATGTATGGATGTGAGAGTTGGCCTGTGAAGAAGGCTGAGCACCGAAGAATTGATGCTTTTGAACTGTGGTGTTGGAGAAGACTCTTGAGAGTCCCTTGGACTGCAAGGAGATCCAACCAGTCCATTCTGAAGGAGATCAGCCCTGGGATTTCTTTGGAAGGAATGATGCTAAAGCTGAAACTCCAGTACTTTGGCCACCTCAGGCGAAGAGTTGACTCATTGGAAAAGACTCTGATGCTGGGAGGGATTGGGGGCAGGAGGAGAAGGGGACGACCGAGGATGAGATGGCTGGATGGCATCACTGACTCGATGGATGAGTTTGAGTGAACTCCGGGAGTTGGTGATAGACATGGAGGCCTGGCGTGCTGCGATTCACGGGGTCGCAAAGAGTTGGACACGACTGAGCAACTGAACTGAACTGAAGTTAATGGAAGGCTCCAGAAAAGTAAAAAGTAAACAAAAAAGTGAAAGTGAAGTCGCTCAGTCGTGTCGGACTCTTTTCAACCCCATGGACTGTAGCCTACCACGCTCCTCCATCCCTGGGATTTTCCAGGCAAGAGTACTGGAGTGGATTGCCATTTCCTTCTCCAGCGTATCTTCCCAGCCCAGGAATCAAATCTAGGTCTCCCACATTGTAGGCAGACACTTTACCATCTGAGCCAGCAGGGAAGGACCCAGAAAAGTAAAGGAGTAGCAAATTTATGAAGATTGTTTAGGTAGTAACCACTCATGACCAACAAAGAGATACTGAATTTGGTGACACTCCTGAGGCTAAATTGGGAAGATCTATGGAATCTGGCATTTTAAAGAAAACCAGCAATAGGCACTGTCTTAAGAGAAGCCACACGAGCAGGCAGCTGGCCTCTATGTGGCCTCAGAGGAGGCAGTGCACACTGGGGAGCCTGGAAGCAGAGCCAGGCGCACACTTCATCACAACTGCTGAGAGAAGGAGCCCAGGATCCAGTGGGTCTTCAGAAGCAGACAGAAGTCCACACTTCACATTTGTCTCTTCCTTTAAGCATCTGTTTTATTCTCAGTCTCCAACGTTCCCTAGGCATTATCAGGCTGCCCTAAAAGGGTTAGCTCATGTAAGTGCGGCTCAGTTGGCTGTCAAAGCAAAGCAGTAACCCAAGGGACAGAAAGGTGACCCAGCCAGGACAGCAAGGAGGACGAAGGACAGGCAGAGCCCACAGTCTCCTGAACGGCCTTCCTCCCAAGCTCTGTGTGAACCTCAGCAAATCCTGGGGCCAGACAGAAATCCATTCTTCTCCCAGTGGGGCCTCACACCAAAAACACTGGAAAAGAGAATGCAGTCATTTGCATCTTAAATCACTCTGTCCCCTGGTCTGGTTTGCAGACTTCAGTGTGCATGAAAATCACGACAATGGGCTCGTTCCAAGAGAGCTCAACTCAGTGAGTCAGAGCAGAGACCCAGGAATCTGACACATTAAAGGGCACACCACACTCTCAGAAGCTCGAGCTGTAGAGAAAATATTTAAATGGCAGAAAGCAGGCAACAGAAAAATTAAATCAAGAGTTTAAAAGAAGCATTTGCCTCAAATAATCTGTTAAATTTGTACTGTATTGATGGACAACCTTCATGTTACTCCAGAAATGCAGGTGTTTGCTTGGTTTTCAACTCTGATAACTCATAGGAACAGCATAACTTGACAGTTACTGCTGTTACAGAAAGAGCTAAGGGTTCAGGGCAAATTCTTACAAACTTCTTTTACCTTCATTCAAGCACACTGCTTTCAATGATAGAGGCTGCCCCCTTGTGGCTGGAGATATTTCAGTGAAGTGCTATAAAAGCAAACCACACAGATGACAAGGTACAGTAAGCATTTACAATATGAAGGCACTGCACTACATGCTTTACGTTACGTGCTTTACTCGTATTAAGCATACAACCCTACAAGGCAAGTCTGACATCCCCATTTTACCATGGGAACTTCCCTGGGGGCTTAGCTGGTAAAGAATCTGTCTGCAATGCAGGAGACCTGGGTTCTGTCTCTGGCTCAGGAAGATCCCCTGGAGGAGGGCATGGCAACCCACTCCAGTATCCTTGCCTGGAGAATCCCCATGGACAGAGGAGCCTGGTGGTTTATAGTCCATGGGGTCACAAAGAGTTGGACTCGACTGAGCAACTAAGCACAGCACAGAGAAGTGAAGTTACCTGCCCCCATAACTATTAAGGGGGAAAAGCAGGATTCAAACCCAAGTCTCTCCAGACATGCCACAAAACAAGCTCACTCAGGCATTAGGGAAAAAATTTAACTTTTATTTCCATATCATAAAACATAAAGTACTTTGCTATAAACTGCAAGCAAAATAAAATGTGAAAATAAATGGTTCCAACCACCTGCTTTGAATGTCTTGTATAATTTAACTGTTAGCTTCTTAAAAGACACTGATCTGTCACATTTATTCAATGATTAAAAACTTCTGGCTGTTTCTATTTAAGGTTATATACATAATCACGAGTTGAGATAAAGAAAGGACCCCCAAAGTTGCCAACATTAAGTGCCCTGTTCCCTTCAGTGTAAAATGATAGCTTAACTTTTTAACTAGAAAAGAGTCCCAGCCTTTCAACACAACTTAAAATAAAACAAAGATTTATAAACATTTTTTGTGCTACCATGTAGCACTGGGGGTCTGCAGTCTGATGGCAAATATTTTAGTCTTTGAAGCCCACATGATCTCAGTATTCAAACTCTGCCACCAGAAGGTTCTATCCCAGTAAAACTTTATTTACAGAAATAATATTTGCTCTATATAGCCCCATAGCGTGCCAACTCCTGATTTAACAGGTGCTTAATGGTAGAAAAACTTAGGAAAAGCTGTAGTTTTCTAGAATGTAAATAAACTTCATTCCTGAAAGCAACTGCATAATCTGTTGCCCATAATGTAATAAGCTTTTCTCATTTTTCATATTTCCAAGTTCACTTACTCCAAGAGTAGATGAATACACAAAAAAGAAACCTCAAATGCCAGTATTCCATTCATCTTTCTTACTTTACAAAGGCTAAGTTGGTGATAACATAGTACTTGGAATAGACCACATCCATATTAACGGAGAAAATAATGCTTTCATATCTTACAGTTCCTACAGTAAAACCAGACGCTACAGTAAACCATGTCTACAAAGACGCTTCAGTCTTGCTGCATTACAGCCACAACTACTCATTCAATTCTCTATTTCAGGTCCAAAATAGAAACAAAAATAAAAACCTACAGACACATGCATATATTTTAAAATCCTGACTTAGAAGAACGTGCCCATGTTATGCTTGGAAGGAGAGCTGAGAGGAGCACAGGCATTCACCACAGCCATGCTGGGCCACAGGAGCAGCAGACACTCAGCAGCTTTTACAGGAAAATGTCACTAGGTGCCTGGGGATCAAATACCAGGCTTCACTCTCAAAGCAGCCGAAGCTGTCTTTTCCAGAATGTCACCAGTCGAGTCACTCACGACTGAAACTGGCAGAGCAATTTACCCTGAGTGCTCACAGGCGCTGCATCATGTAAAGAAGGATGGTCTAACCCCACGGACACTTCTCTGAGTGCAGCCATGGCGCTGCAGGTCACGAAGACCTGAGCACAGTCACTGCCCAGTTTCCACATGGACACGTTAGAGAAGCGGGCTGGGGCAAGGAGGAGAAGCACCCAACCCAGCGGACAGGGAGGGGAAGGGGCCGAAGGAGGGGAGCCAGGTGTGTCCACGTCTACGTATGCAAGTGTTTGCATGTGGAGATGCATGTGTACACCCAGGAGCATTCACTCTGAAACCTGGCCCTAACACTTCTGTCCACAAAATCCACAACAGTGTGAATTCTCTGTGAGAAAGTAGTCTGATTTGAAACAGTTTATCTTCAAAACATGCAAAAGCTTTTCTGTTTTGGTTCTGCAACCAGTCTCACTAAAGCTAGGATATGCTTATTTGAAGAAAATGCCTGAAGTTAATAGAGGATACGTTTTAAAATTATTTATTATGCAAATAATCCTCAAAACCTACATTATGGGATTTAATTACATCTATTACACCTTTAGTCTAACTTGTTTCTCTCAATACCATGCTTTCAAGACACCAGAAACTCATGTTAGAAGCTGACAGTTCACATAAAATTGCTTTCTTTTTTCTACTACTTATTTACAGATTATGGAGAAGGCAATGGCACCCCACTCCAGTACTCTTGCCTGGAAAATCCCATGGATGGAGGAGCCTGGTGGGCTGCAGTCCATGGGATCTCGAAGAGTTGGACACGACTGAGCGACTTCACTTTCACTTTTCACTTTCATGCATTGGAGAAGGAAATGGCAACCCACTCCAGTGTTCTTGCCTGGAGAATTCCAGGGACGGGGGAGCCTGGTGGCCTGCCATCTATGGGGTCGCACAGAGTCGGACACGACTGAAGTGACTTAGCAGCAGCAGCATTTACAGATTCAGACTTCAATCCATTGTCTTTAGGACTCCAGTGTTTCTCAGCTACTTACCAAATAACCCACAGAATACATGAGCAAATGAGGAAAGGGAGAGAACCCTTCATGAACAATAGACTTTAAGAGTCTCCAATGAAATGTATTTCTCCTTCAAGCACTGCCTTGTCCTGCCACAACACATAGCACAGCTCCAAGGACAGACCCCAGGTGCAGAACTCAGTTCAGAGGACTACTTCACTGAGGCTGGACTAACAACTCTCCACCTCCAGAGCACCCCACACTGCCTGATGCCAACTGACCCCATACCCATCCTCAAGGTCAACTTCCTGGCCCTGACTCCAGGGCTGCAATGCTCTACATCTGAACTAAAATCAGAAACAACTACTTCATCAAAGTGGAGAAGGAAATGGCAACCCACTCCAGGATTCTTGCCTGGAGAATTCCATGGACAGAGGAGCCTGGTGGGCTACAGTCCATGGAGTCACAGAGTCAGACACGACTGAGAAACAATCACACACACACACACACTTCATCAAAGAGGACAGAGGGATGCAAGCAACTAAAAAGATGCTGAATNACTCCAGGATTCTTGCCTGGAGAATTCCATGGACAGAGGAGCCTGGTGGGCTACAGTCCATGGAGTCACAGAGTCAGACACGACTGAGAAACAATCACACACACACACACACTTCATCAAAGAGGACAGAGGGATGCAAGCAACTAAAAAGATGCTGAATGTCATTAGCCATAAGGGAAAGGCAGATTAAAGCCATGATGAGATACCAGCAGACACCTAGCAGAATGGGAATGATAAGAACACTGCCAATACCAACTGCTGCTAAGGATGCAGAGCGGCTATACCGTTGCACATCACCAGCAGAATCACAAATGGTTCAGCCACTCTGGGAACCTGCTAGGCAGTTTCTTATATAACGTTAAACAATATACTTACTATGTGACCCAAGAACCTTACTCCTACGAGTTTACCCTAGAGAAATAAACATGTATATTTGCACAAAAACCTGTGCATGAGTATTCACAGCAGCTCTATTCAGAAAGGCCAAAACGTAGAAACACCCTAAATGTCCTTGAACCAAAGAATGGATAAACAAGCTGTGGGACATCCACACAATGGAATTCCATTCAGCAATTAAAGGAAAGAACTGCTGATACACTGGTGGATGCAGAATTAGACTGAATTTTTTTACATCTTTAAAGGTTACAGACTATGCATGTATTAGTTTGCCAGGGCTGCCATAACAAAACACCACAGACTGAGTGACTTAAACAACAGGAAACAGTTTCCATGCAGTTCTGGAGACTAAAGGTTCAAGATCAAGGTGCTCTTCCGAGGCCTCTCTTGGCACCTTCCTCTCCGTCTTCACATGGTCTTCTCTCTGTGGATACACCGCTGGGGTGTCTCTGTGTGCCCAGATTTCCTCTGCTTATAAGGACACCAGTCAGACTGGATTAGGGCCCACCCAAACAGTTCCTCATTGTAATTCAGTCAACTCTTGTAACAGCCTTGTAGCTCAAACAGTTAAGAATCTGCTTGCAATGCAGGAGCCCTAGGTTCAATCCCTGGGTCGGGAAGATCCTCCAGAGAAGGGAATGGCAATCCACTCCAGTATCTTGCCTGGAGAATCCCATGGACAGAGAAGCCTGGTGGGCTACAGTCCCTGGGGTCATAAAGAGTTGGACACAACTGAGCGACTTCACTTTGACTTCGTCCCCAAATACAGTCACACCCCAAGGTACTGAGTGCTAGGATTTCAACACATGAATTTTTGGGAGACACAATTAAGCCTATAATGGTATGGCTCCATTTATATAACATTCCCAATATGACATAACTGTAGTGATGGAGAACAGATCAGTGGTTGCCAGAGGTGGAGAGAAGGCATTACTATGAAGAAGAGCATGGTGATGAAAAAGTTCTGTATCTCGAGTGTGGTGGTTACAAGTCTCAATGCATGTGGTAAAACTTCACAGAAAACACACACAAAGAGTACATGTAGAAAGCAATGAAATCTGAAAAAAGGTCTGGAGTTTAGTTAATAACAAGGTAGTGTTGTGCCGGGAGCCAACACAAGGAGTCCCGCCCGTGGCAAAGGTCATGAGGTTAAGGGGTCCCACAGGCAAAGGCAAGTCGGGCCTTAAGGGAGCCTCGCTGAATTTTCTCATGCATCTGCCCCAAAACCAGAGTCTGCCTGCCTTACTGCACTGTGCTTTTCACTTACGCTTCTGACATTAACAGGGGTTGTCCCCCACCACCTTTTTCTGGAAAAAGTTAATTTAGAGCTTTTAGATAATAAGTCTCCTGGGCATAATTAGAGTGTTTCAATCCAAAAACCCCTCTGATGGCTTTCTAGCCTGCCTATAGGACTCTTACAGCTGTACATGTGATTGTTTGCGCCTCCCGACTTTGAGAGGCACAGGAAGCTCAAAACATCCTAGGAATGTAGGGGCTTCCGAGGAGTCAAAATCATATAGGACTGATTAAGGGTTTCATTTGTTGAGCCAATACTTGCTGTCAAATTTTCATATCTTTTATTTGTTGATATAGTTGGTATATAGAGAAAAAAAAAACAAGTAGCAACATAGATCTCTGAGTAAAGTACCTTCTTTGTTATAACCCACTACACCTTTGTTCTATAGCGATATAACTTTAGTGCTTTGAGGGTGATGCAGATTAAAGAAAAACACTTCAGGGGAAATGAGATTAACATTCAGTAAGGAAGAGAGCCATAAAGTGTTAACAGGCCTCTTGGCCAGAAGATAATGTAAATCACCTGAGACCTTTTGTATACAAAAAGATATACAGAAAGGGTCAGGACTGCTGCCCCTGCATGATGCTGTATCTTCCATTATGTAAAACTTAGGGTATAGAAACACCTTTTAAAAATAAAGTTATAGGGGTTTTGCACAAGCTTGGCCTCCTCCATGTCGACTCTCTCTCTCTCTTTCTCCCTCTCCCTCCCTCTCCTTTTCAGGCTGATCCCTTGGAATGCAGAGCCTCTCCATGTCTACTCATTTGCCCGAGCTTCTAAGACCCACACGAGAGGGAGCCCAAGGCGGGGCACCCTCCGTTATTCAAGCAGGCGCCTGTGGCCTAATGTAGACGGTGCAAGTTTCTTGTCGAGACTATTAGCTTTCCGTGTAAACCAAGGAATATCAGCCTCTTTTCTCTACTCATTTTTCTACTACACTATTTCTTTCTAATCTCCCTCCATATATTTAATTAAGCAATTAATTCCTAGGACGCCGACTCCGTCCCCCCTTCGAATTCCCTGGATCCATCAGGGCTGGACCCCAACAGTGCTGTGGTTAGGTCAGGTGTTATCTTTGGGGAAAGTTAAGCGAGGAGTAGAAACTCTCTGAACTATTTTCTCAACTTCTATGCGAGTCTAAAGTCATCTCTAGGGCTTCTTTGGTAGCTCAACGGTAAAGAATCCACCTGCCAACACAGGAGACACGGTTTCGATCCCTGATCCCGGAGGATCAACATGCCGCAGAGCAGCTAAGCCCGTGCTCCGCAACGATTAAGCCAGTGCTCTAGAACCTCAGAGCGACAACACTGAGTCTATGGGCCACAACTACCGAACCACTAGTGGCCTAGAGTCTGTGCTCCGCAAGAGTGGGGGGCCCACTGCACTGAGAACCCCTCACACAGAAACGACAAAGTTGCCCCCAGTTGCCGCGACTAGAGAAAAGCCCAAGTAGCAACCAAGACCCAGCAGGGCCAAAATAAGTAATTTTGAAAATTACAAATAAAATCATTTCTTTAAAAACTGTTTATAATAATATACATTCATAGCTCCTGGACGCTCCAGGGAAGCCTCAAGAAGCATGCTGAGTGGCTATGCTGCCCAGCTCACGCCCACCCTCTACACGTGCCCAAGAACAGTTGCGGCATCAGGCCGCACCACCCAAAGCATGCATGTGCCCCCACAGCTGTGCGGCTATGCTGCCAGAGCCAAGAAAACCCAGACATGGACCTCGAGCAGAAGTAGCGAGAATCAAGGTTTCAGGCAAAAATGAACAGTGATGTCATTCTTTCTTTCTTCAAAATACCTTTACATGCGGATTTGATTAATATACCTTGAAATACACTGTCCAGGATTTCAAGAGCAATTTCACATCAATTTCTATTTGTTAATTTTATCCTCCTTAGATTTAATTTTAGAAACAATGAAGCAAGGTAGAGAGGAAAAGTAAACAACTTAATGTATTGGTACTGATTCATATTCAATTACCAGAGAGTAACTGATTATATTTCAGCAATATGATGACAGGTTTAACACATCTGTTGTGTGTATAATTTTTTTAAGAAAACCAGAGTATAAATAATATTTGATTCATAAAAAATCAACTCCAATTGTCTAAAATTAAGCCACATAGTTATAAGTGACTTTTCTGTAAAGTCAGTTTGTAGTTTAGCTTCTCTACTGTCTAGATGTAGCCACAGGATTCCTAGAGTCCCCTTAGGAAACAATTGCTGAGTTTTCTATACAAATTTAAATTAATTGAAACAGCTTCAAATTGCAATTAATATGCAAAGTTTCATTTATAAAAACAAGCCTCCAATTTACAGTATTCTTATTTTAAGAAAAAAGCAGCATTATAATATACAAACCATATGTAAAAGATTCAGGAATTCTGATTTCTGATCTTACAATTTTCTACCATCTGAGTAAGTAATCCTAACAAAACTCGTAATTCTTCATCCCTAATGAATTCATATAATACAGCGTAATTTCATTTATAAATAAACAATAAACCCAAAAAAGATATGACTGCAACACAGACAGACAACACTGACAAAAATGCAATAAGGCTGAAAATTGAATGACATAGTTAAATTACAACTGCAGGAAAGTTTTTGGTTTAAAACAATCTGACACATCCATTCCCCAAATCATTCTGAATAGTTATGAAATGTGTAAAATAAGAAAACATGTAACAAAACTAAGACTGAAAGAATCTGAAAGGAACAAGACAAACTACTGCACTGTTCAAGCCAATCTATGCCAGGGGATACAGAAGTACAGAAGTCCATCTCATTTTCTAGACAATTCAGTTCTAACCCAGGAGAACGGAACTATTTTCAGATAGACAGGATGGCTGGGCCACAATTTCAGGTTTTCCAGCTTATTCTAGGTCACAAACACAATGCAGAGAGCCACTGTTTTTTAATATTTTAGGAATGAAATGAAACAGAATTCTACTACAGTCTTTAGCTTAACAAAGAGCTGGCAATTTTTTTCAAGAATCTTTCAGTACCACATTTCTAAAAATTTTACACATTTCTAAGTTAGCCAAGGACAAACCTTGGGTATAAGAACAAAATCAAATCTATATTAGAATACATTAATCCATTCACTTACTGTAGGGCATTTTTGTTGTTTCTAGTTTGGAGATATTATGTATAAAACTGCTATGAATATTAAGGAACAAGACTATGTATAGATATGGTTTGCTTTCTTTGGGGTAAATATCTCGGAGTGAGACTGCAGCATCCTACGGTAAATATATGCTTAATTTTATAAGAAACTGCCAAGTTACTTTGCAAAGTAGTGGCACCATTCTACACCCCCAGCAGAAAAGCATGAGAATACAATTTGGTCACCAACACTTGTTGTGAATGGTTTTTTAATTTTAGCCATCCTAGAGGGTATGTAGTTAGATCCCAGTTTGACTTTAATTCCCATTTCCTTGGATGACACATGATACTAAGGATCTTTTTCACATACTTATAGGCCATTAATACATACACAACTCTGTAAAATGCCTGTTTGAATTTTTTCCCATTTCAAGATATTCACATAATGGAATAATACTCTGCAATAAAGAGGACTAAAATACAATAAATGATGAACCCAGATGAACTCATCGTTACCCAGACTATTAACAACGTCTAGCTTCTGAGAATTACCTAGTCTTTAAAGAGACCATTAAACTTATGTTGACCAAATGTTTCACATGTATGACAGAGATTTCCAGTGTCTGAGTCAAATGTCTAATGTTATTATAAATTAGACCACACTATGAACAATTAAAATAATCCTATAAAATATTGTGTTTAGAATCCAAATCAAATGAACAAATATTATTTGTTCAAAAAGCAAAGGAAATAACAATATAATTTAACTGTACAACCAGGGACTTCCCTGGTGGTCCAATTTGTTTTTCTCATAATTCACTGAAGTAAATGCACTGTTTTACAATCCATGCTGGCTAAAACACACCCATCTCTACTTCTGTACCCATCCACTCACTGCTGGCCTCAAATACAAAGATTCCTGGTCAGTCCAAAGTCAAAATGCAAGAATGCCACTTCTAAGAAATAAGATATTAAAAAGAAAATACTCAGAACATAGCATGAACATATCCTGATGGGGCTTCAGTCAAGCCAAAGCCTTGTGGAATACAAGCGCCCCCATGTGCACCCGCAGGCATGCCTGCAGCACAGAGACCCAGGCACACACAAGGAGGACCTCCAAACAGAGCCAAAAGGTCTAAGCGCACCCTCAGACACAGACTCACCAAGCTCCTACACCACTGGGATGACTGACCATTGACCTGCCACCGTCAGCAGAGCTCTAGGAGCTCCACGACAGCCCTGGACCTTCAGCACTAAGCTACTCATTCCAGCAACGCAGAGCTTTGCTTCTTCATCACCTCAAAAGGATTTGACAGAGACCACTTTAGGCCCTGCACCTTTACCTTAAACCCTACGGTCCAGTGACTGTGGACCTCTTACCAGACCCAACTCTGTGGCTCTCAGGCTTCCCAACTGTGCCACAACCTCACCCACCACGTTCATGTTATTCCAAATTCCAAGGTTCCTACCCTCAACCCCACTCAGGGCGACACGGTTTAACTGTTAGGAAGCATTTAACAGGACGCTTCCTATGCGCTGTTTTGGATCTGTCAGGAATCCTGTTCCTTATTAATTCCTGAATATTCAGGAATTAAGAGGAGAGGCAACCCTCTCCGGGGCTGAGGGATCCAGGCATTTCCATCGTTAGTTTTTCAATACGGTGATAAGTACCCTCTTCCTTCTTGTGAACCATATGGTAAAAGTCATTATTTACAACCCTCTCTCTTTCATATGGATGACCTCATGTAAGTTTTGGTTTTATCTCTGCTGAAAATGGCTGCCTTGTTAAGACAATATAAATACTCATACAATGTCGAATTAAACACCTTTACTCCATCAGAGCTCTGGTCCCCATGTCTTTCTTTCTCTTTCTTTCTCTCTCTCAGGCTATTTCTTTGGAGCGTAGAAGCCCTCTGAGCTCACTTTCCTGCCTAGGTTTCTAAGACCCTCTCAAGAAGGTGCTCTGTGCCTTCACCCCATCGAGAGGGTGCCTGAGGCCTCCATGAACAGAGCGAGCCCCATGCCAGGGGCTTTACTGGCTTTCTGTGTAAACCAAGGAGTATCAGTCTCCTTCTCTCCTTTACTTTCTTATTGGTTGACTCCAGACCACCAGGTTCGGTTCATTAAAGGACCTCAACATTAGCGTAACGTTTGTGTTGTCTCACACGTGGCCTTGGGTTCTTTTAAGTCTCTTCCACATTAACCGTCAACATACTGATCCTGGTTAATTTTACATACTGTCAGCTGCAACATTCCTGGCCTAAAATGAAGTTTGCCCACATGATTATTTGAATAATGATGAACTAGGTGAAAGTACATAAAAATCTATTAAAATATGCTCCTAAACCTAGAACTTCTCAGACCAAAAAAAAACATACATACATATATATATATATATATATATGTATGTTTTTATATGTGTGTGTATACAGCACACAGACATATATATAATAAATTTTCAGAAGAATCCCTCAATACCTTGGTACAATGCTAAGGCTGTCTCTTATACACATCTCTGGTGGATGCAGAATTAGACNATATATATATATATGTATGTATGTATGTTTTTATATGTGTGTGTATACAGCACACACACATATATATAATAAATTTTCAGAAGAATCCCTCAATACCTTGGTACAATGCTAAGGAAGAAATGAAAATAAGCTTCTGATAGGCTAACAAGTCAACTTCAAAATGAATAAAGGCAAAGGACACAAGGCTTTTACTGTGTTGCTAAATTACTATCTTCCTACTCTAACCTTGTATGCACACATTATAAAAATCATCCATTTGTATGACAAGCAGTGACTCTGGGTTGACACTGTAAATAGGACCTGAAGTGAATCCCAAGTGACAAGTTCCTCATTAATCGTCATTTTGAAACATACATGTTTCAACATGGTCCTTCAACTCATTGTTTAAAATTTCAAGTAAATGGAGCATCCCAAAGATTCATCGGCAAGAAACTATTTTTCTAGCCCTTTTTAGTGCTGAGCATGACATGCTTGCCAATTTACTCTAAAAGGTCACACTGTAAACAGAGCTCTGCTGCACCTAAGAAAAAAACCTGTTTAGCATAAGATGCTCTCATTTGTAGACCAGCAATACTCTAAGGGGAAATCCCATCTAGAAGAAATGTAAATAGTATTATTGCCATCAAATTTTGACATGTGAATTCTAATAAAAGACACACTGTAAACAGAGCTCTGCTGCACCTAAGAAAAAAACCTGTTTAGCATAAGATGCTCTCATTTGTAGACCAGCAATACTCTAAGGGGAAATCCCATCTAGAAGAAATGTAAATAGTATTATTGCCATCAAATTTTGACATGTGAATTCTAATAAAAGTTTGGTGGGTTTTTTGGTACAGTAACTTGGTCTTGAAGTAAAATTCTAAGTTTCAGTAGTTAGCCTGCTCAATATAGATAATAAAAAATTTTTTTTAATATTTAATTTTTAGACTATATGAATTATCTCATAAACCTGTTGATCAGTTCAGTTCAGTTCAGTTCAGTCCAGTCGTTCAGTCGTGTCCGACTCCTTGCGACCCCATGAATCGCAGTACGCCAGGCCTCCCTGTCCATCACCATCTCCCGGAGTTCACTCAGACTCACGTCCATCGAGTCCGTGATGCCATCCAGCCATCTCAT
>SJYX01000715.1:393168-404336 GCA_006410675.1 Oreotragus oreotragus | reverse complement strand
GGTAGTTTGAGCATTCTTTGGCATTGCCTTTCTTTGGGATTGGAATGAAAACTGACCTTTTCCAGTCTTGCGGCCACTGCTGAGTTTTCCAAATTTGCTGGCATATTGAGTGCAGCACTTTCACAGCATCATCTTCCAGGATTTGAAACAGCTCAACTGGAATTCCATCACCTCCACTAGCTTTGTTCTTAGTGATGCTTTCTAAGGCCCACTTGACTTCACATTCCAAGATGTCTGGCTCTAGATTAGTGATCACATCCTCATGATTATATGGGTCGTGAAGATCTTTTCTGTACAGTTCTTCTGTGTTTATCAAGACAAATGTAGAATATTGGGCTAGAAATTCAAACTTCCTGACAGACTTCCATTCTGCAGCAAATGCCACCCAGGTGCAAGGCAGCCTCTGGGGGCCTTGTCTCCTCCATCATGGGGACAGGGCAGGAGGAACTCTAGCACCATGTGTGCTGCCAGGAATCAGGTCGTAAGCAAAACCAAAAACTAAGAAGACACTTGAAACTTTCATTTACATAAAGGAATAATTCATAGGAGGGTTTAGATTCTAACTAGACAACCACTAAAGAACCCTTAAAGTTGTATGATATGTAGTAATATTCAGATCATCTTCCACAAACCAAGACTGGACTGCAATTCATTTTAAAATACACTGCACGAAAATGACAGAACATATAAGCAAATCTTTATCTTAAGAAACGTTTTGAATTTAATGTCTTCTATTTGACTACACAACTTGAGTCAAAAAATAGGACCCTATAAATTTAAACTGCATGTCTGATGAGATACCCATAGCTCAAATCACAATGCAAGACATATGTTTAACACTGGGACAAGTCAAGATCCAGTCTTGACTTGTTGATAGGTTGATAATAAACCTTTGTAAATGAAGGCTGACATCTTGGCACCTTTCATCTTGCTCTAGTATCTCGTATCTATTTTAAATGATTATTTTGAAGTCAGAATTCAAGGAGCATACACTTTCATTTTCAGCAGATAATTCTATCAGAATATCAAACATAAACAGATAGCTCCTTAAAATAGAGAAAATGAAAATATAAAAAGACAGCACTTCAAAATGCAGAGAAAAATTAAAACCTTGAGTCACAGATTCTCTAACCAAACACAGTAGTCAAGCCTCTCATTCAGTAATAATAAAGTCATTGTTTATGAGGATGGGGAAAAACTAGATAAAAGGGAGAAAAGATATATATCAAATAGCTATCACTGAATACTCTAGCAGAAATATACAATGAGGTCAAATTGTTAACAATAATCATTGTAATACAAAATAATATCTCACACTCACAATAAAAACACAAATGTTCACAAACATTTAAGCTCTCTAACATTTGTTTACAGCTTACACAATAGTGTGCAATGAACACTAAAATTGAAAAGCAAAATATTTTCCCAAGTTTTCCACACTAGAGTGCTGTTGCCTCATGAAAACAAAAGGATTTGATACCCTGGTGCAAGTATTGAGACAAACTTAACAACAAGCCTGATAAAAACTACTAAGGATATGGGTTGTTTCCTAGTTTCAGAACTTATTTTATGATTTAGATTCCAAATCTGTCTAACAAAATCTGACCAGAATCTTTACTTAACCTCTACTGTTCCAGACGCGATTTCAGCCTTTCACTCTGCTACCATAGGTTTTGTTCCATTTTCCATGATTTTCTCTAAAGTCACAAAAACACCAACGGCCTCT
Source organism: Oreotragus oreotragus (assembly GCA_006410675.1). Taxonomy (NCBI): domain Eukaryota; kingdom Metazoa; phylum Chordata; class Mammalia; order Artiodactyla; family Bovidae; genus Oreotragus; species Oreotragus oreotragus. The sequence continues at coordinate 402,610 of SJYX01000715.1, read as the reverse complement.
CTCAGTCTCATGCCCTCTGCAGGACGTGGCAATGGCCTCTCTCAGTCTTATGCCCTCTGCAGGACGTGGCACTGCCACCCGCTCCCAGGAACACTCTGCCCTCCTCAGCTTCTCCCTTCCACCTGCGCTCGCTCCCCGCAAGTATGAACACTCACCGAGGCCTGCCCTCCACCCTTCTCTCCTCATTCCCTGTTGCTCTCATCCACCTTCAACAGAATCTTAAAATAACTGTCAGTTGAATAAATCACTTCTATTCCCCAAATGTTAAAACCGCATTTCCAATTACATGCCATATAGCTCCAAAAATGAATAATTCTACTGGAACCTTAAACATGTACAAAACTAAAATCACTGTTTCGTACACTCAACAGTCAGACCAATTATCACCACAGCTGTTTGCCATTTCTCTTCTAACTCATCCTCAAAGAATGATCTAAAACGAGTCCTGTAGGCTCAGGGGTCAGTCTCCAGCCACCCTCACTCCTACCTGACAGCAGGCACTGACGGCTGACCCCTCGTGCTCAGCTGCAGCCAGGTACACTGCGGGGACACTACGGCCCTTAGCAGAACACAGAAGAAGCTGACCCTGGCTAATCAGTAGAAAAGGAGTTTAAGAGGTTACTGGGTATCTCACAGTACTGCTGGGAAGATGAATATGGTCAAAAGTAACCTTCCAGGGACAAGGTCCCAACCATGCTACAAAACAGGGGTAATTAGAAAACGGCCGTCACAGCAATCAACCTGGTGACACTGGGAAGCGGTGGCTGCAACCCACACCCTCCACCAACACAAGCAGAAGCTCTCTGCAGACTCTGCTCCCTTGGTTCTAACTGAGTTCTCGTGGAAGGTGGGTCTAATGGGTTAAGTCTAAGTCATATTCTTATGATCTGGCTAGAAAAGAGAATGAAAATGTAAGTACAACTCTCTATACTGGCAAAACTGACTTCTACACTGACAAGACTATATTCATGTTGGTAAAACTTGCCCAAACATAAAAAGGCTATTCAAAGGTTGAGCTTAAATATAAACAAAGTTGTACTGCATCCCGCTATCCTTCCTGCCCCTGCCTCCATGCCTACTATGGGTCTGTCCAAGATCCCACCAGACGGCTGGTGAGCTCACTCCAATGTGCTGCTGGAAGGGGAACCACACTGCAACCCAGACCGCTTGGCTGGAGCCCAAATACCTTGGGTGGGTCCTGCCAGTCACCAGGCCCGGAGAGACCACCCTTTGCTCTGGACCAACTCCCAATCCCCAGCCACGGCTAGTTCCCCTTCCATACAAACAGACCACCCAAAACCACATCAATGTCACCAGACCAGACAGCGCTGGCAGTAACAGGACAGTCGTCTTGCTGTACCTCATGCACCAGAGCAGACCCTCCTGGACACCGACATCAGTCTGCAGGAAGTCTGAGAACTACACACCCTCTGGACACTAGGCTCTGATGGCAACTCCCCACACTCTCCCTGCCCATCCTCCTGGGCCAGCCCTTTGTCATCGACTGGCCGCACTCAAGGGCAGGTAGCTCACACCCTCACGCCTCCTCCTATCGACTCTGAGTTCTCAGAGCTTCTTACCTGAATACTGCACCTGTGTCCTAACAAATCCCCCCACAGCAAAGCCCACCTTGTGCCACCTCTACCATCACACATGCAGGTAAAATTCATGTCAAACACTTAACTCTTCAGAAAACTGAATGCCTCAGAGAAGTAAAATGTGTATACACACACAGAAAGACCTGTGGAAAGCGTGCTCCAGAACAATTCCTCTCAGTGCCCTAGATGCAAGGAGCCTACACTGCACCTCTGCCATCCTCATCACTTTCACATGTTGGTGTGAGTAGGCGCATAGGGAAAAAAGAAACCAAGTCTGGCAAGCAAATAACTAATCTCTATTTTAACTGACAAGGCAAAACTAAACTACAGAAAATACTTCCTAAGTTTCTCTTTACAGACTGTGGACAGAGGAAGAAATCACAAAATAATATTAATGAATGAACAAGAACATCAAAGTATAGGAAACACAATTTTACCCCATTACTATTCCTAAGTTCATCCCTTATCCTCCCTCTAAGTTCCTACCTTATCTTTCCGATTTAGACCTAGACTTCTTATCTAAAACCCTCTTTTGACAAATAGAAACTTTCCCTACTTGAGTTTCCCCCCTAAAATTTCCCCTACATTTTTTCTAATGTAAATGTGGTCTTCTGCCCAGTTATTTTTCTCCCTTCAATCTTATGACTATAGCATCTGTATATGTCCATTTTTAAGTCTTCTTAATTATAAATACCTCCAATTCTTTGGTGAAGGATTTTTTAGCATTTCTTTTGCACTGCAATTTCCCTCAGAGCTGCCTTGTAGCAACCTTCTGGCTATAAATATTCACCTATTTGCAAAAGACTAAATTCCTGTTAAAATAATTATTTACAATTTTTGTGTTCAAACAGATTAGCAGGGCTCTAGATGTCTGCACACATACTTGTCAAAAGAAGAGCAAAAAGATGCATAGTTCCTTTTCTTTCTTTAACCAGTAAGAAGCGACTAAATAAATTAATGAATTTCTATCTTTGTGTTAAAGATTAATCAGTGTTGCCTTCATATTTCTTAACAGTTAGAGATCCCTTTCCTTCTCCAAACCCACACAGCTGTTAAATGATGTTTTTATTATGCTATACTGATTGTTATCATGTGAACTAGAAGAGGAAACAAGGTACTCATATCAAGAATCCTATTTTACACAGAGAACAGACTTGTGGTTGCCAAGGTGGGGAGGTAGGTATGAAATGGGAGTTCGGAATGAGCAGATGGAAACTGTTACACACAACAAGGTCCTATTGCTGTTATAGCATAGGGAACTATATTCAATATCCTGTGATAAACCAAACTGGAAAAGAATATGAAAAAGAATATATACATACGTATATGTGTGTATATGAATATATAGGATGTATATGTAAGAATGAACATATAATGTATAAATGAGTCACTCTGCTGTACAGCAGAAATTAATACAGCATACTAAATCAACTACACTTCAGAAAAATAAAAAGATTTTAAATACATTAAAAAGAAAATAATTCTGTCTTAAACCACTTCTACTCCACATGTAGAAAGTACTTATGAAACTTGTTGACACGTTGCATATATAATGCTGAACACTGCATAAGATGCCAGAAATATCAAATATATCAGAGTGTATTCAAAGAGCTTTGATAATTAAGAAGCAATATTACACCTGCTACTACATTCAGCTATTTGAAATTTGAGGTTTCTCTGCGGGGAAGGCAATGGCACCCCACCCCACTACTCTTGCCTGGAAAATCCAATGGACGGAGTAGCCTAGTGCGCTGCAGTCCATGGGGTCGCTAACAATCGGACAGACTGAGCGACTTCACTTTCACTTTTCTCTTTCATGCATTGGAGAAGGAAATGGCAACCCACTCCAGTATTCTTGCCTGGAGAATCCCAGGGACAGGGGAGCCTGGTGGGCTGCCATCTATGGGGTCACACAGAGTCGGACACGACTGAAGTGACTTAGCAGCTGCTAGATTAGTGAGAAGTGACTTAACATTGGGATTATTTTGTAAGAATACACAACATCCTATAAATTAGTACTGTTTCAGTTAAATTCTGCAGATAAACTAGATTCTAACAAAGACATTACTGCAAGTTGTCCCCATAACTATATCAGCAAAATAAACAGCTCTCGTCACCTAATACTATCTTTAAAAATTTTAGAACGGTTTCTATTCTTTTTAATATTTTATTTCTCTTACAAATCCCACCAATCTCTCCAATTTTTCTTTTCAGTCATTCATTCAATAAACATTTATTGAATCTTTATAATATGCAAAGTTACATATAGGGCAAAGGAGGAAGTGAAAGACACCCATCTGAATGCAGAGCTCCAGATAACAGTAAGGAGAGAGAAGAAAGTCTTCTTAAATGAACAATGCAAAGAAAACAAGAGAATGGGAAAGACTATAGAGATACCAAGAGAGCATTTCATGCAAAGATGGGCACAATAAAGGACAGAAACGGTATGGACCTAACAGAAGCAGAAGATATTAAGAAGTGGCAAGAATACACAGAACTATAAAAAACATGCCTTAATACCCAGATAACCATGATGGTGTGGAGACTCACCTAGAGCCAGACATCCCGGAGTGCAAAGTCAGGTGGGCCTTGAAAGCATTACTACGAATAAATGTAGTACAGGTAATGGAATTCGAGCTAAGCTATCTAAAAATTCTAAAAGACGATGCTGTTAAAGTGCTACATTCAATATGCCAGAAAATTTGGAAAACTCAGCAGTGGCCACAGCAATGGAAAAGGTTAGTTTTCATTCCAAACCCCAAAATGACCAATCCCAAAGAATGTTCAAACTACCATAAAACTGCACTCATTTCACATGTAAGCAAGGTAACACTCAAAATCCATCAAGCTAGGTTTCAGCAGTACATGAACTAAGAAATTCTAGATGTACAAGCTGGATTTAGAAAAGACAGAGGAAGCAGAGATCAAATTGTCAACATCCACTGGACCACAGAAAAAGCAAGGGAAATCCAGAAACACATTTACTTGTGCTTCATTGACTATGCTAAAGCCTTTGACTGTGTGGATCACAACAAACTGTGGAAAATTCTTAAAGAGATGGAAATATCAGGCCATCTTACCTGCCTCCTGAGAAACCTGCAAGCAGGTCAAGAAGAAACAGAACCGGACATGGAACAGTCTGGTTTCAAACTGGGAAAGGAGTACATCAAGGTTGTATATTGCCATCATGAGAAATGCTGGGCTAGATGAATCACAAGCTGGGATCAAGACTGCTGGGAGAAATATCAACAACCTCAGATAGGCAGATGATACCACTCTAATGGCAGGAAGCGAAGAGGAACTCAAGAGCCTCTTGATGAGGGTGAAAGAGGAGAGTCAAAAAGGTGGCTTGAAACTTAACATTCAAAAAACTAAGATCATGGTGTCCGATCCCATCACTTCATGACAAATAGATGAGGAAACAATGGAAACAGTGACAGACTTTATTTTCTTGGGCTCCAAAATCACTGCAGACAGTGACTGCAGTCACAGAATTAAAAGACAGCTGCTCCTTAGAATAAAAACTATGACTAACCTAGACAGCATATTAAAAAGCAGAGACATTACCTTGCCAAAAAAAGGTCTGTATAGTTAAAGCTCTCGTTTTTCCAGTAGTCGTGTACGGATGTGAGAGTTGGACCATAAACAAAGCTGAGCGCCAAAGAATTGATGCTTTCAAAGTGTGGTATTGGGATAAGACTCTTGAGAGTCCCTTGGACAGCAAGGAGATCAAACCAGTCAATCCTAAAGGAAATCAACCCTGAATATCCATTGGAAGGTCCCATGCTAAAGATGAAGCTCCAATACTGTGGCCACCTGATGTGAAGAGCCAACTCAATGGAAAGACCCTGATGCTGGCAAAGATTGAAGGCAGGAGGAGAAGGTGGTGACAGAGAATGAGACGGTTGGATGGCATCACCGCTTCAATGGACATGAGTTTGAGCAAATTCCAGGAGATAGCTAAGGACAGGGCAGCCTAGCACGCTGCAGTCTATGGGGTCACAAAGAGTTGGACGTGACAGTAACTGAACAACAACAATGACATGCAAAGTAATACGCTAAGCACTGAGAATTCAAAGATGAAAAAGAAGTATCTATTCTTTTCAATCTGTGTTTCTCAACTGTAATAAAAATATTCATGCTCTTCAAATGGGTATCGTTTGTGATCGTCCTTTAGAGAAGGTATGAAAGTAGCCTCTGATTGTCTACTCTGACGTCATTTGGGCTCTGAACTGAACTCAAAGGATGAAGTCCAGGTGTACCTCACTATTGTAGCAGCAGAACTCGAATCAACCCCACAACTTATTTACAACTTAGTCAAATACCTCTAGACCTGGATCAAGTATATTGCATAGTTCACATCAATATATTTATGGCAAGAGAAAAGGGAACTCTCATGTAATAGTGTTGGATTGGTAAATTGATACAACCACTGTGGAATACAGTATGGAGGTTCCTCAAAAAATAAAAAGATAAAACTACCATGTGATCCAGCAACTCCACTTCTGGATATTTTTCCAATGAAGACAAAAACAGTAATTAGAAAAGATATATGTATCCTTATGTTCATAGGAGTATTATTTACAATAGGCAAGATTGGAAGCAACTTAAGTGCTCACTGACAGATGAATGGTTAAAAGAATGTAGCATATGCTGTATATACAATAATATACAGGTGAAATATAGGTGACATATTACTCACCTATAAAAAATAATGAAGCTCCACCTCTTGAAACAACATGGATGGACCTGAAGCATATTATGCTCAGTGAAATAAGTCAGAAAGAGAAAGAGAAAGACAGCATGTGGTCAATTATATGTGGAATCTAAAAAACAAAACAAACAAATGTACAAAACAAAAACAGACTCACAGACATTGAGAACAAACCAGAAGAAAGAGGGGTGGCAGAAGAAGCAAACGAGGTGAAAGAGATTAAGAGGTACAAACCGCCAGTTATAAAATAAATAACCATGGAAGTAACAGCCCAGGGAATACAATGAATATTTTATACTAACTTTGGATGATGTATAATCTGACAAAATATCAAATCACTGTTGTGTACTTAAAACTAATAATAAGCCAGCTATACATCAATAAATTAAATGAATAAAAACTAAAAACAAAAGAGTTCACATTTATGTCCACTACAGTGTTTGACAAGAGTCTCAAATACTGGAAGGTTTATCATTTTGGTGATTTATGCTTTTTATATTAACTCATATATCCTCCATCAGTAAAAAACGTTTACTCATCTGGAAGAGCACAGTTCTCATGTCTTGGATTTCAGAAACTGGCATAGTCACCTCCATTCTAGGAAAACAACTGGTTTCCTTTTGGACTTTAGTCCCAGTAAGCTTATACTGAAATACAAAACCCAATCATAGCATCCATACTGACACAAGTTGTGATTTGTTCATTTATCCTAATTTTCTTTCCTTTTTCTTTTTTAAACTGCTTTAATCAATATGCTTTGTGTAGGTTGCCTCAGACATTTGGTGGAAACATAGAAGTTATAAATGAATCTGCTGCTAAGTTACTTCAGTCGTGTCCGACTCTGTGTGACCCCAAAGACGGCAGCCCACCAGGCTCCCCCGTCCCTGGGATTCTCCAGGTAAGAACACTGGAGTGGGTTGCCATTCCCTTCTCCAATGCATGAAAGTGAAAAGTGAAAGTGAAGTTGCTCAGTCGTGCCTGACTCAGCGACCCCAAGGACTGCAGCCTACCAGGCTCCTCCAACCATGGGAATCTACCTACTATAAAAATGATACACACCACAGTTCTATTTAAAAGTTTATACTTTGTTTTGCCAACCAAATCACACATCAATTCATTCTCCTCCATTTTTCTGTCAGTGTTTGTCAGTCATCCATATTCTTAAATTATATCGTCTATCAAATTTACTTATAAAGGACAAATTTTCGACCCTCCCCTTCACACAGTTTTGAGTTTCACTGCTATTTTCTTTCATTTCTTGCAAATTACTACTTTTGAGTGGTCTCGCTCTGTGTTCCAGACACCTATTTTTAGATAATAGGTAGCCAATTACCCCCAAAAAAACTTTAAGCAATGACATAAGCCATAAAAAGTGATCTTATAAGTACTGAGATTCTTTCACTAAGTTTATGAGGTGTTGGTGTGTTTTGAAGAAATGAGAATATGAGACTCCTGGCTTTTATTCACTCTATCCATTTTCTACTAAACTAATAGGACCATTTAATACAAAATAAAATCCCTTTCTCTTTTCTTATGTTATACAAATTCAATGGCCTTATGCCTTTCGGTTTACTTCAAGACACATTTTGTTTTTTATTTACTTCACTATTTAATACACTATTTAATTCACTAACACTATTTATGTTTACTTCAAGAACTTATTTTCCATATATTTATGTCCCCTTAATACTACTGTTGTGTAACTCTTCTGAGTAACTAGTTCAAAAGTCTTCAAGAAACTTTTTTAAATATTTCCCAAATAATTATACAAATGGAATTAAAAGCAGAAAGATACTACTTTTACCTATTAGAGCAGCCAAGTCTTATTACATGGGGAAAAACAAACTGTGGTAGTATATGAAAAAGCAATTTCAGATGATTTTGAAGAAATGAGAATATGAGACTCCTGGCTTTTATTCACTCTATCCATTTTCTACTAAACTAATAGGACCATTTAATACAAAATAAAATCCCTTTCTCTTTTCTTATGTTATACAAATTCAATGGCCTTATGCCTTTCGGTTTACTTCAAGACACATTTTGTTTTTTATTTACTTCACTATTTAATACACTATTTAATTCACTAACATTATTTATGTTTACTTCAAGAACTTATTTTCCATATATTTATGTCCCCTTAATACTACTGTTGTGTAACTCTTCTGAGTAACTAGTTCAAAAGTCTTCAAGAAACTTTTTAAAATATTTCCCAAATAATTATACAAATGGAATTAAAAGCAGAAAGATACTACTTTTACCTATTAGAGCAGCCAAGTCTTATTACATGGGGAAAAACAAACTGTGGTAGTATATGAAAAAGCAATTCCAATAAAATATATCAAAAAATTTTAATAAAAAGATACCAGAAAATAAAAGTTCACATAAAAAATTTAAATTACAATAAAAAAACTAGAACAATAAAATTCTAATATCACTGGTATAGGTAATTATCATAAATCCACATGACAGATCATATAATCATTAGAAAATGCTGTTCATAAAAATAATAATATTTTAAGAAAATGCCTGTGAAATAATGTTAGAAGACAATGGATTCTAAATGATAAGTACCATACTATTAAGAACAAAACTATATAATTATTTTGTCTTCACACATTCCTACACTTTACAAATTTTTTATGAAAAACCCTTCTCTTCTAAAATTACTGCACACCTATTTGTGTGTGTGTGAAATCTCTGCTTTTGTTGTTGTTTTGATTCTGACATGCATCCTACAGGATGTTAGTTCTCTGACCAGGGACTGACGCCACACCAGGCCCTGCAGTGGAAGCACAAAATCTTAACGGCTGGACCACCAGCGAAGTCCTTGGACACCTATTTTTTAAATCACAGAGCTTTTTCCTTCTGCTTCTAAAAAATTCCTAATGCTAAAAATATTAATTTTTAATTATAAAATATTAAATCAGCTTGTAACACAAACTTACTTAAAATTTCAGTTCAGCTCAGTTCAGTTACTCAGTTATGTCCGACTCTTTGTGACCCCATGAATTGCAGCACACCAGGCATCCCTGTCCGTCACCAACTCCCAGAGTTCACCCAAACTCATGTCCATTGAGTCCGTGATGCCATCCAGCCATCTCATCCTCTGTGGTCCCCTTCTCCTCCTGCC
>SJYX01000715.1:344375-365144 GCA_006410675.1 Oreotragus oreotragus | reverse complement strand
GATTATAAACAGTGCTGCAATGAACATTGGGGTATATGTGTCTCTTTCTATTCTGGTTTCCTCGGTGTGTATGCCCAGCAGTGGGATTGCTGGGTCATAAGGCAGTTCTATTTCCAGTTTTTTAAGGAATCTCCACACTGTTCTCCATAGTGGCTGTATTAGTTTGCATTCCCACCAACAGTGTAAGAGGGTTCCCTTTTCTCCACACCCTCTCCAGCATTAATTGCTTGCAGACTTTTGGATTGCAGCTGTTCTGACTGGCGTGAAATGGTACCTCATTGTGGTTCTGATTTGCATTTCTCTGATAATGAGTGATGTTGAGCATCTTTTCATGTAGAAATGAACCATAAAAGAAAAAACTATTAAGATGAACTTTATCAAAGCTTAACACTTTTGCTCTTCAAAAGATATTGTTCAAACAAACAAGAAATGTATAGGTATGTGTAGGCTGGGTTAAAATAGTCAAAAAATACACAAACACACACACACACACATATTTATATATGGATGTGTATATACAGACATAATTCTATTGATTATATATATAAAACTCATAAAACTCAACAAGAAAACAACTCAATTATTAAGATCAAAAAAGGATATAAACAAACACTTTATCAATGGGGATACAGAAATCACAAGTAAGAATTGAAAAGACAGTCAATATCATTAGTCATTAGGGAAATCAAAACAAAAGATTATCATCACATACCCACTGAAAGTGAAAAGTGAAAATAAAAGTCGCTCAGTTATGTCCAATTTTTTTGTGAGCCCATGGACTCCAGGCCAGAATAATGGCAAAAGTAAGAATTGAAAAGACAGTCAATATCATTAGTCATTAGGGAAATCAAAACAAAAGATTATCATCACATACCCACTGAAAGTGAAAAGTGAAAATAAAAGTCGCTCAGTTATGTCCAATTTTTTTGTGAGCCCATGGACTCCAGGCCAGAATAATGGCATGGGTAGCCTTTCCCTTCTCCAGGGGATCTTCCCAACCCAGGGATTGAACCCAGGTCTCCAGCATTGCAGGCAGATTCTTCACCAGCTGAGCCACAAGAGAAGCCCAAGAATACTGGAGTGGGTAGCCTATCCCTTCTCCAGAAGATCTTCCTGACCCAGAAATCAAACCAGGGCCTCCTGCATTACAGGCAGATTCTTTACCAGCTGAGCTACCAGGGAAGCCATGCCCACTAGAAGCATTAAAATGCAAAATTCTGATGATACTAACTTTCTCCAAGGTTGTAAAATAATTGGAACTCATACACTACTGGAGGGAACACAAAAGACTCCAGCCTAGTATCTCATAAAGTTCGACATATCTATACATACTAACCATACACCCCAGCAATCCCATTCAAAGGTATTTATCCAAAGGTTCTCAGCAGTTTCATTCATAGTAGGCAAAAACTAGAAACAATCTAAATATTCATCAAATCAGGATGGGGTTAAAAAACGGTGATACATTCATAAATGAAATACTACACAGTAATAAAAAAAGAATAAACTACCAAAATATGAATTAACAAAAATGAATACTGAAAACATAATACAGATCAAAACAAGCCAAACACAGAACACATATTTGGTTCAATTTATATAAAATTATAGTTTTATAATTATATATAAGACAATTTTGTTAGTTTTTCTCATACAAAATTCTAAAACCAACAAAATTATCATGACAGAAAGCAGATGGGTATTTGCCCAAGGCCACATATAGAAGGAGATTAAATGTTTAAGGGACAAGGAATTTGGAGGGGGTGGGGAGATGGAAATAGTACATACCTTGATTGTGGTGATGATTCACATACACATGTCAAAACTCATCCAACTGTACACTTAAAACTCTTAAATTTTACGCATTTAACTTATACCTCAATAAAGCTAGTTTAAAAATTAAAATATAATACTTATAAAAACCATAGTCCCAATCATAGAAAAGAGGAACAATTATTAAAAAGAAAAAAATAGAGCTTATAAACATTAAAATATACCCTGCATACATTTTTAACCTAAGGTATACTACAGGCATATGTAATTCTAATCATCACTACACTTAATTCTCCAAAAATATGCTGTAAATCTTTAACAAGTGAAAAAAAAAAAAATACACTCATTTAAAATAGCTTCTATTCTGTTTGATGGCTTCTGTTGGATAATCATGGGAGAAGTATATCTGATCTTTAAAGAATAAGACTGTGAAACAAGGAATAAGGGATTTTTTAGTGAATTGGGCCCCTGTTGAAAAGGAGGCCCCACTGTGAGGCATTTTTTAACAAAACGTCAGTTTCAATGCCTCTGATGCCAAGGATGGCCTTAACTGGGCACAGTTAAAGCAAATACAGAGCAAAGAAGATCACTAACATTGTTCGTTTAGGGACACAGGCGTGCATACACATACACACACACAGAGCAGTTCTAACAATTTCCAGAGAATGACCTAGAAAAAGAAAACAGCCTTCAATGAATATAAAGGACAGAACAGTTCTGTACTGTGCTGAACTGCAGCATTCACATTTCTCCTAATTCTCAAACACTGTTTTCTACCAAAAGTAAAATATAATCAACATTTGGATGTTTCTTAGTGAAGAACTACATATTAACACAACAGACATCATCTCAGTGGAAGGCAGGGCTTGTCCATTAGGCTTAAGCTACTCTAAATTAAACCACCTATTATTGCCTGGTTACATCTTCCTGAAAACTGTTAATCTTTCTTAACACAACACTGTGATAAACCAGCAGAGTCATGAGGGGAAAAGTTTACAAAATAAAACTGGAGAGTGCATGTAAGTGTGTGTATGTGTGTGTGTACACTGAATTATGTCCTAGACACACTGAAATGTGTTGAAGTATCCTAAGTAACATAATAAACAATGAACCAAAAGCATAAAAAAAAAAAAATACACTCATTTAAAATAGCTTCTATTCTGTTTGATGGCTTCTGTTGGATAATCATGGGAGAAGTATATCTGATCTTTAAAGAATAAGACTGTGAAACAAGGAATAAGGGATTTTTTAGTGAATTGGGCCCCTGTTGAAAAGGAGGCCCCACTGTGAGGCATTTTTTAACAAAACGTCAGTTTCAATGCCTCTGATGCCAAGGATGGCCTTAACTGGGCACAGTTAAAGCAAATACAGAGCAAAGAAGATCACTAACATTGTTCGTTTAGGGACACAGGCGTGCATACACATACACACACACAGAGCAGTTCTAACAATTTCCAGAGAATGACCTAGAAAAAGAAAACAGCCTTCAATGAATATAAAGGACAGAACAGTTCTGTACTGTGCTGAACTGCAGCATTCACATTTCTCCTAATTCTCAAACACTGTTTTCTACCAAAAGTAAAATATAATCAACATTTGGATGTTTCTTAGTGAAGAACTACATATTAACACAACAGACATCATCTCAGTGGAAGGCAGGGCTTGTCCATTAGGCTTAAGCTACTCTAAATTAAACCACCTATTATTGCCTGGTTGCATCTTCCTGAAAACTGTTAATCTTTCTTAACACAACACTGTGATAAACCAGCAGAGTCATGTAAAACTGGAGAGTGCATGTAAGTGTGTGTATGTGTGTGTGTACACTGAATCATGTCCTAGACACACTGAAATGTGTTGAAGTATCCTAAGTAACATAATAAACAATGAACCAAAAGCATAGATGAATCGTTTGACACTATAATATGAAAATTTTACAGCCCCATACCATATTTTTTAACAGATACTTACAACTCTATTTAATACAGATTTTTTTCTTTATAAATAGAAGAATGGGTTCAAATATATGGTATTCTTAGAAGCTGAGACATTATTGAAGGCAAAATAAATATCAAATTGTTGGCTAGTTCAATAACAAGTAACATTCACAGACTTTTTTAAAAACCATTCACGTCCTTTGTACTTTTAGCAATGGCACATGTAGAAATTACAAGGTGAGACAAAAGAATCACAACTATATTTGGCCCCGGAAACAAAGAGAAAGGTTGCGATCAAGCACTAAGAGCTACAACTGTAGTTCATCACCAGAAACAGAAAGAGAAACGCCTGGTTTGACAGCAGCAAGAGCAGTACATGGGGCTCTCCTCACAGCACACTCAGAACCATAAACAAGTGCCCCACACAAACACAACATAACAAGACTACCGTCTTGGTACATGTATTTTACCACACAGGAAAAAAAACGTTGGGAAGAAATATGGATGAGAGACCTGTTACTGAAAGCTCATACAATATGTAAGTGATGAGTACACGAAATATAAGACACGGGTGGGTGTATACCTGCACATATAACTTACCACCTCAGGCCGAACCCATGGTATGCAACTGATTGCTGCTGTTCAGTCACTCAGTGTCAGACTCTTTGCAACCCCATGGACTGCAGCACGCCAAGTTTCCATGTCCCTTCATGTCCATTGAGTTGGTGGTGCCATCCAACCATCTCATTCTGTCACCTCCTTCTGCTCCTGCCCTCAGTCTTTCCCAACATCAGGTTCTTAGCAGTGAGGTGGCTCTTCACACCAGATGGCCACAGTACTGGAGCTTCAACTTCAACAACAGTCCTTCCAGTGAATATTCAGGGTTAATTTCTTTTAAGATTGACTGGTTTGATCTCCTTGTTGGCCAAGGGACTCAAGAGTCTTCTCTAGCACCACACTTCAAAAACATCAATTCTTTGGCACTCAGCTTTCTTTATGGTCCAACTCTCACATCCATACATGACCACTGGAAAAACCATACCTTTGACTATATAGACCTATGTCAACAAAATAATATCTCTTCTTTTTAATATGCTGTCTAGTTTGGTCATAGCTTTTCTCCCAAGGAGCAAGAGGTTTTTAATTTCATGGCTGCAATCACCATCTGCAGTGATTTTGGAGCCCAAGAAAATAAAGCCTATCACTGTTTCCATCTTTTTCCCCATCTATTTGCCATGAAGTGATGGGACCAGATGCCATGATCTTAGTTATTTGAATGTTGAGTTTTAAGTCAGCTTTTTCACTCTCTTCTCTCACCTTCATCAAGAGGCTCTTTAGTTCCTCCTTACTTTCTGCCATTAGGGTGGTATCATCTACATATCTGAGGTTGTTGGTATTTCATCCAGCCCAGCATTTCACATGACACAGTCTACTTATAAGTAAGCAGAGTGACAATATACAACATTGACGTACTCCTTTCCCAATTGTGAACCAGATTGTTGTTCCATGTTCAGTTCTATCTGTTGCTTCTTGAACTACATTCAGGTTTCGCAACAGGCAGCTAAGGCGGTCTGGTATTCCCATCTCTTTAAAAATTTTCCACAGTTTGCTGTGATCCATACACTCAAAGGCTTTACCGTAGTCAGTGAAGTAGATGTTTGCCTTGCTTTTTCTATGATCCAATGGATGCTGGCAATTTGATTTCTGGTTCCTCTGCCTTTTCTTGTACATCTTGTACATCCAGCTTGTACATCTGGAAGTTCTCAGTTCACATACTGTTGAAGCCTAGCTTGAAAGATTTTGAGCATTACCTTGCTAGCATGTGAAATAAGCACAATTGTGTGGTAGTTTGGTATTGCCCTTCTTTGAGGTGGAAATGAAAACTGAGCTTTTCCAGTCCTGTGGCCACTGCCGAGTTTTCCAAATTTGCTGGCATATTCAGTACAGCCCTTTAACAGCATCATCTTTTAGGAACTGAAAGAGTGCACCTGGAATTCCATCACCTTTGTTTGTAGCAATAGCTCCTAAGGTTCACTTGACTTCACACTCCAGGATATCTCGCTCTAGGTGAGTGATCTAGACATCATGGTATGGGGGTCATTTAAGACCTTTCTGCACAGTTCTTCTGTGTACTCTTGCCACCTTTTCTTAATGTCTTCTGTTTCTATTAGGTCCTTACAGTTTCTGTCCTTTATTGTACCCATCATTGCATGAAATGTTCCCTTGGTATCTCCAATTTTCTTGAAGAGATCTCTAGTCTTTCCCATTCTATTGTTTTCTTCTATTTGCACTGTTCACTTAGGAAGGCTTTCTTATCTCTCCTTGCTATTATCTGGAACTCTGCATTCAGCTGGGTGTATCATTCCCTTTCATCTTTGCCTTTCACTTCTCTTCTCAGCTATTTGTAAGTCCTCCTCAGACAACCATTTTGCCTTCTTGCATTTTTTCCTTGGGGATGGTTTTGATCACCGCCTCCTGTACAACGTTAGGAAACTCTGTCCATAGTTCTTCAGGCACTCTGTCTATCAGATCTAATCTCTTGAATCTTTTTGTTACTTCCACTGTATCATAGTAAGGGATTTGATTCGGGTCATACCTGAGTGGTCTAGTGGTTCTCCACACTTTCTTCAATTTAAGTCTGATTTTGCAATAAAGAGCTCATGATTTGAGCCACACTCCTGGTCTTCTTTTTGCTGACTATATACAGCTTTTCTATCTTCAGCTACAACAAATATAATGAATCTGATTTCAGTACTGACCATTTGGTGATATCCATGAGTAGAGTTGTCTCTTTTGTTGTTGGAAGAGGGTGTTTGCTATGACCGGTGTGTTTTCTTGGCAAAACTCTGTTAACCTTTGCCTACTTCATTTTGTACTCCAAGGCCAAACTTGCCTGTGACTCCAGTTGTCTCCTGACTTTCTACATTTGCATTCCAATCCCCTATGATGAAAAGGACATCTTTTTTGGTATGAGTTCTAGAAGGTCTTGATGGTCTTCACAGCACTGCTCAACTTCTTCAACACTAGTGGTTGAGACATACATAGGCTTGGATTACTGTGATATTGAATGGTTTGTCGTGGAAAATCACTTCAGCATTCTTGCCTTGAGAACCCCATGAAGAGTATGAAAAGACAAAAAGATATGACACTTGAAGATAGGCCCCTTGGGTATCCAATACACTCCTGAGGAAGAATAGAGAAATAGTTCCAGAAAGAATGAAGAGGCTGGGCAAAAGCAGAAACAATAGCCTGTGGTGGATGTGTCTGGTGATGAAAACAAAGTCTGATGCTGTAAAGAACAATACTTCACAGGAACCTGGAATGTCAGGTCCATAAATCAAAGTAAATTGGACATGGTCATGCAGGAGATGGCAAGAGTACATTGACATTTTAGGAATCAGTGATGAATGGATGAATTTAATTCAGATGACCATTATTTCTACTACTATGAGCAAGAATCCAGTAGAAGAAATGGAGTAGCCCTCACAGTCAATAGAAGAATTCAAAATGTAGTACTTGGGAGCGATCTCAAGAAGACAGAATGATCTCTGTTTAATTTCAAGGCAAACCATTCAACACCACAGTAATCCAAGTCTGTGCAACTGATAAATATTGCCAAAGGATAAATTCCTTGGTCAACATGTTTAAAAAAATGAGAGTTAGAAATACACAAAACACTGAATCCATCAAGGAAAGCCATAATTACTATGACTTTCAGTATATAATTTTTTTCAAGCATCCTTGTAGAGATGACTTCCTTCCTAACATTTTAAACAAAGCTCAAAAGGAGTCCAAAGGATTAATGATAATGTACTTATTACAAAACTGTTAGAAAAGCCTATAAATGCAAATTGCTACTCCCTTACTTTGGGATTATAGCTACTCTGCCAAAATCCAAAACTGTATTAGTTCGTTTCTTTCTTAAAGACTGCATGTTATTTCATCTTCTACTATTGCAGCCTGTAATAGTAAATGTGAAAACTGGAATTTTTGATGGAATGGGTATGGAAGATAACATCCCTGTTACCAACTTTGTTATTCTTCTATTTCCAAGTCTGTGAGAAAGAAATCTATTTCTATGTCTTTTTCCATTTTCAGGTCTGTATTTTCTAGATTATCACTCTGAATATCACATCTCAATTTAGCTGCTCACTGACACTGTTTCCCAAACTGCTTTGCAACTCAACAAATACAGCCTTATATATGGACAAAATCATAGGTGCTCGAAGGACAGCCATATTTTTTTCTACACTAGAGCTTAAGTGCCTTCAATATTAATACTACTAAAGTCTATGATAGGTTAGTAATTTAAAATGTAGGCCTGAAAACACTGAAACCCAATATGTTCTAAGATGTATCCTCAAAGTACAAAGTTATTAAAAATAAAATGGATTTTATACAAACAGCAAGTCTCATAAAACATTTACTCCTACTCTTAGTGCCTTTTTAAAAATTTAGGTGAAACCAAACCTATACATTTAATGATTCTCAATTCCATCTTTCCTTAATTATTCCTAGTATCAACAAGTCTGGGACAATTTTCATTTGCTGCTTTTATTTCTGTTTTGAATTCACACATTACTCTCCTCGTACATTTCAGACAACATTCTCCACACCATTCCAATTTTAGTACATATGCCGTCTACTTGAGATTACAGAGTTCTCTCTGTGTCAGTTGGATTAAGACATAACGCCTTAATAAGATTTTTATTTCTGAGGCACAAGATTTTCAATGCATGTAAATAAGAAGATGGATTCTGCACTCCCTGCCAAAGTCCTCAGATATATGTGTGCAATTAAATAGGCAAGCAGTGAAACTCGGAAGATTCAGAATGAGTATGCCTGAACAGAGAGGCAGGGAAGACAAACTAACCAAAGGTGTGGGCAAGGAAGAAACAAAGAGCAAACCTAAAGCAAAAACAACAGACACCAGTCTTATTCCTCAACCCCAATGCCTCCCATCCCAAAAAAGACAAGCCAGGGGACTGTTCACATCCAAGAAAGGGTCCTGCAAAACTCAGCTCAGAGCTGACCTCTCCCTTGAAGCCTCTCTGCAGCCCCCTCATAGCCCATCACCTCTTTTCTGTGCTTCAGGACACACTGCCCTGCTCCTGACCACAGCGCAGGGGACTGTTTATGTCTCTGCCCACTGATGCCTCCTCACCATCTGAGCACCCTGAAAGCTTAATCAAACCTGTGCCCCTGTGCATTTGACTGCCATACAGTGAATACTCGCAGAGTTACTATGTTGAATCGGAATAAAAATCTTTTTCTAAACACAATATAATTATGACAAAAATGATAATCAGTCATAAAATAAAGCCAAATGTATATAACCAAATGCTTCTTTTTAATAATTATTCTTTTTCTGGTCACTATTCTTTTTAATACCACTATTAAGTGTCATAGATAAAAAAGCTGATCTGGATTGAATACAGGATATAGTCAATCCTATTTCTATGAGACAAAGTTGTTTTAATTAATATAATATTTTACTTTGGTTTAAACTCTTCTGTATCATGTATGTATCTCTCTCTCATCCTCATTCTTTCTCATTAATAAAGAATCAGAAAATGTAAAAAAGCCTGAAACTCAAAGATACACACATAATCATTACTTCTCAATGTCCAGTCACTGTTAAAAATTACATTTCAACATTTAATCCATCCTGGAACAAAATGTATTTACATTCCTAGCAACCTCAGTACAAAATTTCTAAACTAGAAAACTAACAGGTATGTATCTTTCTTTGTAGAGACTGAATAAATTTTTGGTCTGCAAGAGTAGTCAAAGAATTGAATTTATAAGGACCAACTCCCCCCCCCAAAAAAAAATTTCTGTATTCAGCTGTTCCTAGCAACTGAACCTTCAGATATTACCTCATCAAAAGAGAGTAACAGGGACAAAAAAACATCAGTGTTTCAGTGCACTCAGGCGTCAGTGAAAGCAATGCAGCTCAGTGGAGAAAGATACTACAGACAATGTGTAAAAATGCCACTTTCTACCAATCTGGGCTATAGTGTTAAAAGGGGTAATTATAACTGATAAATATGATAAAAGATCAAAGGAACAGGCATATTTATAAACAAGTTAGGGGGAAGGGTGCTCAGGGGATACAAAGTGACCACAGAAATAGTAATCCAAGAACTCCTCCTCTTCAGTGTGAGAAGCTGCTGTTCTCAAGGAAGCTAGAGTTTAACCCTGGCTGATGCTGCATCATTAACTTTCTAGACAAAATATAACCTCACATTTTACATATTCCAGAGAAAAACTATCAAAAGAGTAACAAATGTAATTCCTGCAGCCAACTGCTTCTTGGGAAGCAGGCCACTGTGGCCACAGACATTCCCAGCAGAGACTGTAGAAATGTTCCTGCACACATGGCCCTTCCCACATTGTGAGGTGCTCCACTCTTTCCTGTTATAAACAGAACACCGAAGTGCCACCTCATTTAACTCACTGTTCTCAGTAAATCTGGAGAAAACACAAACATGCAGCTCTCACAGGGTTGACCAGATCCTGAGCACCTGCTCTTCCTAAGGTACTGTGTTTGACATCAGAGAGGATGAAGTCGAATAGGGCTCAGTCCCTACCCTGGAGGAGCCTACATGTCAGACATGTCATGGAACACTCACTGAGGGTGAATCAGAGAGCAACAGAGGGACCCAGGGAGAGGTAACAATGTATAGGGGGAAAGGCAGTGACTTTCAGGAGTTATGGGACACCCACAGCCAAGAATCCAAGTCCTTCACCCATCCACTGCATGAATTTTGGTAAGCTACTCAGCCTCTATAGGGCTAACCTTTCATGGGCAAAGTGAAGAGGCCTGTACGTTTTACTGAGAGATTCTCATAAAAGACAGCTAAAGAACCACCATTCGCAACAGGACATGTCCACTCATGTTTGAATTCTAATTGTCAGGAATAAGGACAAGATAACACACAGATGGTTAGCACACACCTCTGAAACCCTGTCCTGCTCTATAAACCCTATGTCTATGTGCTGCTGATATCTGCTAGCAACCAGAAAGCAAAGAAAACTTGAAATAAATGGATCATTAAAATCTTTGCCACCAATAATTTCCATAGACACAAAACGCAAGAAATAAAAGGGAAGGTCAAAAATCCCTTAAAACTCTATTCTACACATGAACAAGCCCATTCAAATGAACACCTGAAAAATTTATAACATTTTGGAATTTTTAAAGCACTTTCATATGTATATATGACTTTTTTCAATGAATCTAACCTATCCTATCAGAAACCTAGAATACTTCACTAAAACAACTTCAACTCAATCCTATTTTGGATGGTGCTAAAAGCCTGATTGTCTAAAATGTAATACATATGGAGAAAGATATGCACATATCACTCGTAAGGACTTGTTGGTTTGTGGGATCCAGTGTGCCTGCCTGACCCCACACTTCTCCTTGAAATACTCAGTTTAGTTAATAGGTCGTCTTCAATCTTTATCCTTTACTCCTTAGAAATGGTATCAACTGACCTGGCTGTAAATTTCGCAGTCACATAGGTGACTCCCAAATCTGTGTCCAAATCTCTAAGCACTCTTATAAGTTCCAACTCAGATTTACCAGACTGTCCTATCAATTCGGTTAACACGCCTAAATACCAAAATCACTTTCTCTCCTGAATAAGTCTGTCTCACATTCCTATCACTAAAACACATCTCCAGTGATAACACCAGAAATGTATAAAAGTGTTTCCAAAATGAATATACACAAGATGATCTCCTGAAGTGGGGAAAGAAATAACTAAACATCTATTCCTATTTTTTCCTGCTGCTGCTGCTGCTAAGTCGCTTCAGTCGTGTCCAACTCTGTGCGACCCCATAGACAGCAGCTCACCAGGCTCCCCTGTCCCTGGGATTCTCCAGGCAAGAACACTGGAGTGGGTTGCCATTTCCTTCTCCAATGCATGACAGTGAAAAGTGAAAGTGAAGTCAGTCGTGTCTGACTCTTCGTGACCCCATGGACTGCAGCCCACCAGGCTCCTCCATCCTTGGGACTTTCCAGGCAAGAGTATTGGAGTGGGGTGCCATCACCTTCTCCAAGTTATGTTGAGAGAAAAGTCTAATTAAGACCAAGCCCTTACCTTCAAAAAGCTTACACTGTAGTTGAGAAGAAAAACACTAACCTAGAATAATTTCAATGGGTGCAGGGTGCAATGGGGGCACAAAGGAGACAATTCAAGTTAATTCCAGGACTCAGGGGAGGCTTCCAGCAGGAAATAGTGCCACAACTGAGTCTCCCAGGATCAGCAGGGTGAGAAAAGAGTTCTTACCAAGTAAGAAGACAATGTCCATATTTTACCACTCTTAAAGCACATTCAAAAGGCAGATTCATTATAACCCACATGGTCAAAGCTGCTGTTAAACACCTTGAAATGTCAGCTGGGATAAAACTCTCCCATCAATTTTGACTTCCCCTAGCACTGTCAGGGAATGTTTAACAGGATTCCTGTGTGCTGTTTTCTGTCTCTCAAAAATCCTCTGTTCCTTATCAGTTCCTGATAAGGGAAACCAGCGGAGCAGCACACTGCTCCCAGGACTGAGGTCATGGGATGAAAATGCATGCGTGGATTTCCTTCAGTAAACATTCTCCTTAGAAGGCAATGGAACCCACTCCAGTACACTTGCCTGGAAAATCCCATGGGCGGAGGAGCCTGGTGGGCTGCAGTTCATGGGGTCGCTAAGAGTCGGACACGACTGAGCGTCTTCACTTTTCACTTTCATGCATTGGAGAGGGAAATGGCAACCCACTCCAGTGTTCTTGCCTGGAGAATCCCAGAGAGAGAGGAGCCTGGTGGGCTGTCGTCTATGGGGTCGCACAGAGTCGGACACAACTGAAGTGACTTAGCAATAGCAATGACAAAACTGCTTAATCAGGACCCTCTTTCTTGAGATATAGATTGTCTTCTGACCTTATGACCATTGCTAATTCCCTGTTTCCTTGATAATGGTTGCTGTACATTTGGTTTTCTGATCTTTATTGTTGTCAAAAGAAATTCCTTGTATAACAGCCTATATATACTCACAGAAAGATCATTAGAGCACCTTTGCTCCACCAGAGATTTGTCTCCGTGTCTTTCTCTCTCTCTCCCCCTCCACTCCCTCCCTCCAGCTAATTCTCTGGAGCGTGAAAACCGACCAAGCTCACTCCCCTGCTCGGGCTTTCAAGACCTCCTCGGGAGGACGCCCTGTGCCTTCGTGAGCAGTGCAAGCCCTGTTTTAGGGTTTTATTGGTTCTCTGCATAAACCAGGGAATACTAGTTTCTTTCTCTCTTTCACTTTCTTATCATCGACTCCAGACCACCAGGTTCCGGTCCATTAAAGGACCTCAACACAGCACTATTTATTTCATCCTCTTCCACTACTTAGAATAACTTTTTCTAAATCTTTAGGGCAATTTTTCCCATCCTGAGGAACATTTTCAATTTGTTGTAACTACATACTCCATGGTCAAAACCTTCCTCACCGGAAAGGGCAGTAACCGCAATAGGTTTAATTTCCCCTTCAGCACAGTCCTAACAGCAGCAACTTNGGGGTTTTATTGGTTCTCTGCATAAACCAGGGAATACTAGTTTCTTTCTCTCTTTCACTTTCTTATCATCGACTCCAGACCACCAGGTTCCGGTCCATTAAAGGACCTCAACACAGCACTATTTATTTCATCCTCTTCCACTACTTAGAATAACTTTTTCTAAATCTTTAGGGCAATTTTTCCCATCCTGAGGAACATTTTCAATTTGTTGTAACTACATACTCCATGGTCAAAACCTTCCTCACCGGAAAGGGCAGTAACCGCAATAGGTTTAATTTCCCCTTCAGCACAGTCCTAACAGCAGCAACTTCGCCACCTGCCAGCACCTTCAACCCCCAGGCTGTCAGGACAGCTTCCTGGACAACCCCACCCCCCCACTCCCCTGCACAGCGAAACAAAAGGCAGACGCTGGACAGCATCACAACCAGACTCAGCCTTGACCTACCAGGAGAAGGCCAAGCACTGCCTGCAGGAACTAGTCACTGTTCCACTCAGATCAACCCAGACTGAGGCCAGAACTCTCCACAACCCACTGGTGATCAGGACACATTCTTTAAAATACACCTGAATTCACTAAAGTAAAACACAGACATACCTTATATCCTCAGTTCCACTCCTAAGCATATAACCAACAGAAATGTGCCTGTCAAAGATGTCGTAGGATGTTCAGAGTAGCAGTATTAGTAATAACCACAAGAATGAAAATAATACCCAAATGCCTTTCAACAGCTGGCTGGGATAAATTGTGATAAAGACAATCAGAACTGGGATGAATCAAAATCATATGTCACCTGCCAGGATTCAGTGAAAAGAACACAGCATCACTTCTATGATATTCCTGCTCGAGATTTATAACTATACTGTAAATACACAGAAACAATAAATCTGAATCGACAAAGATTCTACAAATACCTAGCCTGTAATGCTCAAAAATGGGGATGTCACAAAAGTAAAGGAGAAATTAAGAACCCCTTCCAGACCAAAGGAAACTAATGTGACCTTAGCGAACAGTGCTTGAGATTCACATTAGATCTTTTTGAAATAAAGGACATGACTGGAACAAGTAGTGAAAACTGAATGAGGTCTGAGACGACAGCCATGTATTGACACTAAGCTTTTGTTTTGACAGCTAAACTTGTGATTCTATGGGAAGACATCCTTATTTGTAGAAATTACATACTACTGTACTGGGGATAATGAGATCTTACAACTGAGAACTTACTCTCAAATGTTTAGGGGAAAAGTTACTGTTTCTTTACTTGTACCTTTTCTGTCAGTTTCTCATTGTTTCAAAATTCCAAAAATTTATTAACCTTTTTAAAAAGTATGTTGGAAGAAGAATGAATGAGCAGGAAGGACAGCAGGAGAAACAAATTCAAAGTTTCACGTGCTGTATTTCTTACCAAGAAAATACTAAGCTTAAGTGAAATTTATTGGAAAAATTACTAACTTAAGAACTCATTGTTTTATCTTTAATCTCAGTACATTTAGCTCTCCATATTCTACCCAGAAAGAAAAAATTTATAAAATTTGCAAATAATTGCCACATACCCTTCTGTGTACTTTAGATTATTGGAAGATACACTGAACAGCAAATATACATGGTCTTTTAGCCCATTTTTTTTTCTTTTAGCCAATTTTTATCAGCAAGGAAAACGTTTTTCAAAAGCTCCCCTCAACAACTTCTCATATTTTCAGTCAGAACTGCACTGTCTCACATGCACAATTTGGAAACGAGAAGGAAATAGCCGTGATCAGTTCAAGGTGGCACCACAAGCTTCCTGAAATTCATGGTGGTATTTCTGGCTGTCATAGGGCTAGAAGGCCAGTATTGGCATTTAGTGGATGACAGGTAGAGATGCCCAATGTCCTAGAAATTATACACCTGTCTCACACAAAGATGTGCTGCCCAAAATGTTGCGAGAGAGAGACAGAGAAAGAACAAAACCAATCATAATAAAAGAAGGGGAGCAGCCAGTCATAGGCAGACATCAGTGTCTCCAGAGAGACTTTCAGCTGTGAAAGGCACAGCCCTTATCTGTAAGTACATTATGATGCAGGTTAAGTCACAGTAGAAATTGCTAGTAAACCATCAAGAAACTACTTAAGGAGCTTCCTTGGCGACTCCTAGTGGTAAAGAATCTGCCTGCCAAGGAGGCACAGGTTCAATCCCTGACCGAGGAAGGACCCACATGGCCCAGAGCAACTAAGCTGGTGTACCACAACTGCTAAGCTGATGCCTAAGTGGTCAGGAGCCGCAACCACTGAGCCCACACGCCAACAGCTGAAGCCTGCGCACCCCAGAACCTGTGCTCCACAACAAGACACCCGTGCAAGAGAAGCCCAGGCACAACAACAAGAGAAAAGTTCACACAGCAATGAAGACTCAGCACAGTCAAAAACAAATGAATAAAATTATTGTATGAAACAGAAACTGTTTGAGAACACTAACTTTATTGAGGACAAAACACACACAGAGATACACATAGGAATAAGGAGAGAAGAAGAGCACCCAATATGCTGTGTGATTTCATAAATGGCCTCATTTAATAAAAAGTTAGTATTTTAGTGTTTCCAAATGTTGATATAGCTAAACTGTATATGTGCAGGTAACCCCAGAGTAGGAAACAAAATTACTTATACCAGAAAACAATGTAAGTTTTAACTCAAAGGGAAAGGTTGGCATTTGCTTATACTGTAATCAGTAAAGCTTAAAAAAAGCGACACAACATAACTCTGAAGTTCTGAACTAGATATTCAGTTCAGTTCAGTGGCTCACTCCTGTCTGACTCTTTGAGACACCATGGACTGCAGCACACCAGGCTGACCTGTCCATCACCACCTCCCAGAGCTTGTTCAAATTCCAATCCATAGAGTCGGTGATGCCATCCAACCATCTCATCCTCTGTCATCCCCTTCTCCTCCTGCCTTCAATCTTTCCCAGCATCGGGGTCTTTTTCAATGAGTCAGTTCTCCACATCAGGTGACCAAAGTATTGGAGTTTCAACTTCAACATCAGTCCTTCTGATGAACATTCAGGACTGATTTCCTTGAGGATGGACTGGTTGAATTTCCTTGCAGTTCAAGGGATTCTCAAGAGTCTTCTCCAACACAACAGTTCAAAAGCATCAATTCCCCGGTGCTCAGGTTTCTTTATAGTCCAAGTCTCACATCCATACATCACCACTGGAAAAACCATAGCTTTGACTAGATGGACCTTGGTCAGTAAAGTAATGTCTCTGCTTTTTAATATGTTGGTCTAGGTTGGTCACAGTTTTTCTTCCAAGAAGCAAGCATCTTTTAATTTCATGGCTGCAGTTATCACCTGCAGTGATTTTGGAGCCCAAGAAAATAAAGCCTGTCACAGTTTCCATTGTTTCCCCATCTATTCACCATGAGGTGATGGGACCAGATGTCATGATCTTTGTTTTTTGAATGTTGAGTTTTAAGGTAGCTGTTTCACTCTCTTCTTTCACTTTCATCAAGAGGCTTTTTAGTTCTTCTTCAGTTTCTTCCATAAGGGTGGTGTCATCTGCATATCTGAGCTTATTGTTATTTCTCCTGGCAATCTTCATTCCAGCTTGTGATTCATCCAGCCCAGCATTTCTCATGATGTACTCTTCATGTAAGTTAAATAAGCAGGGTCACAATATACAGCCTTGACGTATTCCTTTCCCAATTTGGAACCAGTTGGTTGTTCCAAGTCCAGTTCTGTTGCTTCTTGACCTCCATATATATTTCTCAGGAGACAGGGAAGGTAGTCTGGTATTCCCATCTCTTGAAGAATGTTCCACAATTGGTTGTGAGCCACACAGTCAAAGGCTTTGGCATAGTCAATGAGGCAGAAGTATGTTTTTCTGGAACTCTCTTGCTTTTTCAATGATCCAATGGATGTTGGCAATTTGATCTCTGGTTCCTCTGCTTTTTCTAAATTCAGCTTCAACATCTGGAATTTGACAGTTCACGTACTGTTGAAGCCTGGCTTGGAGAATTTTGAGCATTACTTTGCTGGCGTGTGAGATAACAGTGACAGCATTTAACTTTGAAGTTATGTACTAGACATTAAGCACTTCAAAAAAGTACCCCAAAAAAGTACAAAAGAAAACCAGACTCAGATTAACAGACAATACCACTGAAAAATGTGTGTATTTTTAAGATATGATCGCTTAAGTGTCTGTTTTTAACAAGTCTCTTAAAAAGCACTGATTATGGTACTTATTTAACAATTTCACCCAGCAGTGTTAACCTAGCACTGTTTTTAATGCTTAAATATAAACACTTTCTTCTACATTGCCCTCTACTGACACAAAATTCCAATTTAGAACAGAAATCTATGGGTTTCATTTACTACAGGCACCACTAATTGTTAACGGACATACACGACATCCATCTCCAGGGGAAAAAAGGCACAACCTTGAAGAAACAGAGATCGCTCACAAAATTTGTCATCTCACCATCAGCATTATCAGAAGAAAGAAAAAATGACAAAATTAACCATGAGTTAGACTGTGAAGAAAGCTGAGTGCCAAAGAATTGATGCTTTTGAACTATGGTGTTGGAGAAGACTCTTGAGTCCCTTTGGCTGCAAGGAAATCAAACCAGTCCATCCTAAAGGGAATCAGTCCTGAATATTCATTGGAAGGACTGATGCTGAAGCTGAAACTCTAGTACTTTGGCCACCTCATGCAAAGAGTTGACTCACTGGAAAAGACCGTGATGCTGTGAGGGACCTGTCTCTTATACACATCTTAAAAACAGACACTTAAGCGATCATATCTTAAAAATACACACATTTTTCAGTGGTATTGTCTGTTAATCTGAGTCTGGTTTTCTTTTGTACTTTTTTGGGGTACTTTTTTGAAGTGCTTAATGTCTAGTACATAACTTCAAAGTTAAATGCTGTCACTGTTATCTCACACGCCAGCAAAGTAATGCTCAAAATTCTCCAAGCCAGGCTTCAACAGTACGTGAACTGTCAAATTCCAGATGTTGAAGCTGAATTTAGAAAAAGCAGAGGAACCAGAGATCAAATTGCCAACATCCATTGGATCATTGAAAAAGCAAGAGAGTTCCAGAAAAACATACTTCTGCCTCATTGACTATGCCAAAGCCTTTGACTGTGTGGCTCACAACCAATTGTGGAACATTCTTCAAGAGATGGGAATACCAGACTACCTTCCCTGTCTCCTGAGAAATATATATGGAGGTCAAGAAGCAACAGAACTGGACTTGGAACAACCAACTGGTTCCAAATTGGGAAAGGAATACGTCAAGGCTGTATATTGTGACCCTGCTTATTTAACTTACATGAAGAGTACATCATGAGAAATGCTGGGCTGGATGAATCACAAGCTGGAATGAAGATTGCCAGGAGAAATAACAATAAGCTCAGATATGCAGATGACACCACCCTTATGGAAGAAACTGAAGAAGAACTAAAGAGCCTCTTGATGAAAGTGAAAGAAGAGAGTGAAACAGCTACCTTAAAACTCAACATTCAAAAAACAAAGATCATGACATCTGGTCCCATCACCTCATGGTGAATAGATGGGGAAACAATGGAAACTGTGACAGGCTTTATTTTCTTGGGCTCCAAAATCACTGCAGGTGATAACTGCAGCCATGAAATTAAAAGATGCTTGCTTCTTGGAAGAAAAACTGTGACCAACCTAGACCAACATATTAAAAAGCAGAGACATTACTTTACTGACCAAGGTCCATCTAGTCAAAGCTATGGTTTTTCCAGTGGTGATGTATGGATGTGAGACTTGGACTATAAAGAAACCTGAGCACCGGGGAATTGATGCTTTTGAACTGTTTTGTTGGAGAAGACTCTTGAGAATCCCTTGCACTGCAAGCAAGGAAATTCAACCAGTCCATCCTCAAGGAAATCAGTCCTGAATGTTCATCAGAAGGACTGATGTTGAAGTTGAAACTCCAATACTTTGGTCACCTGATGTGGAGAACTGACTCATTGGAAAAGACCCCGATGCTGGGAAAGATTGAAGGCAGGAGGAGAAGGGGATGACAGAGGATGAGATGGTTGGATGGCATCACCGACTCTATGGATTGGAATTTGAACAAGCTCTGGGAGGTGGTGATGGACAGGTCAGCCTGGTGTGCTGCAGTCCATGGTGTCTCAAAGAGTCAGACAGGAGTGAGCCACTGAACTGAACTGAATATCTAGTTCAGAACTTCAGAGTTATGTTGTGTCGCTTTTTTTAAGCTTTACTGATTACAGTATAAGCAAATGCCAACCTTTCCCTTTGAGTTAAAACTTACATTGTTTTCTGGTATAAGTAATTTTGTTTCCTACTCTGGGGTTACCTGCACATATACAGTTTAGCTATATCAACATTTGGAAACACTAAAATACTAACTTTTTATTAAATGAGGCCATTTATGAAATCACACAGCATATTGGGTGCTCTTCTTCTCTCCTTATTCCTATGTGTATCTCTGTGTGTGTTTTGTCCTCAATAAAGTTAGTGTTCTCAAACAGTTTCTGTTTCATACAATAATTTTATTCATTTGTTTTTGACTGTGCTGAGTCTTCATTGCTGTGTGAACTTTTCTCTTGTTGTTGTGCCTGGGCTTCTCTTGCACGGGTGTCTTGTTGTGGAGCACAGGTTCTGGGGTGCGCAGGCTTCAGCTGTTGGCGTGTGGGCTCCGTGGTTGCGGCTCCTGACCACTTAGGCATCAGCTTAGCAGTTGTGGTACACCAGCTTAGTTGCTCTGGGCCATGTGGGTCCTTCCTCGGTCAGGGATTGAACCTGTGCCTCCTTGGCAGGCAGATTCTTTACCACTAGGAGTCGCCAAGGAAGCTCCTTAAGTAGTTTCTTGATGGTTTACTAGCAATTTCTACTGTGACTTAACCTGCATCATAATGTACTTACAGATAAGGGCTGTGCCTTTCACAGCTGAAAGTCTCTCTGGAGACACTGATGTCTGCCCATGACTGGCTGCTCCCCTTCTTTTATTATGATTGGTTTTGTTCTTTCTCTGTCTCTCTCTCACAACATTTTGGGCAGCACATCTTTGTGTGAGACAGGTGTATAATTTCTAGGACATTGGGCATCTCTACCTGTCATCCACTAAATGCCAATACTGGCCTTCTAGCCCTATGACAGCCAGAAATACCACCATGAATTTCAGGAAGCTTGTGGTGCCACCTTGAACTGATCACGGCTATTTCCTTCTCGTTTCCAAATTGTGCATGTGAGACAGTGCAGTTCTGACTGAAAATATGAGAAGTTGTTGAGGGGAGCTTTTGAAAAACGTTTTCCTTGCTGATAAAAATTGGCTAAAAGAAAAAAAAATGGGCTAAAAGACCATGTATATTTGCTGTTCAGTGTATCTTCCAATAATCTAAAGTACACAGAAGGGTATGTGGCAATTATTTGCAAATTTTATAAATTTTTTCTTTCTGGGTAGAATATGGAGAGCTAAATGTACTGAGATTAAAGATAAAACAATGAGTTCTTAAGTTAGTAATTTTTCCAA
>SJYX01000715.1:293926-333520 GCA_006410675.1 Oreotragus oreotragus | reverse complement strand
GGTCTGACACTGTTTCCACTGTTTCCCCATCTATTTCCCATGAAGTGATGGGACCGGATGCCATGATCTTCATTTTCTGAATGTTGAGCTTTAAGCCAACTTTTCACTCTCCACTTTCACTTTCATCAAGAGGCTTTTTAGTTCCTCTTCACTTTCTGCCATAAGGGTGGTGTCATCAGCATATCTGAGGTTATTGATATTTCTCCTGGCAATCTTGATTCCAGCTTGTATTCCTTTCAGTCCAGCGTTTCTCATGATGTACTCTGCATATAAGTTAAATAAGCAGGGTGACAATATATAACCTTGACGTACTCCTTTTTCTATTTGGAACCAGTCTGTTGTTCCATGTCCAGTTCTAACTGTTGCTTCCTGACCTGCATATAGGTGTCTCAAGAGGCAGGTTAAGTGGTCTGGTATTCCCATCTATCTCAGAATTTTCCACAGTTTATTGTGATCCACACAGTCAAAGACTTTGGCATAGTCATTAAAGCCCAAATAGATGTTTTTTCTGGAACTCTCTTGCTTTTTTGATGATCCAGCCAGCGGATGTTGGCAATTTGATCTCTGGTTTCTCTGCTTTTTCTAAAACCAGCTTGAACATCAGGGAGTTCACGGTTCACGTATTGCTGAAGCCTGGCTTGGAGAATTTTGAGCATTACTTTACTAGCATGTAAGATGAGTGCAATTGTATGGTAGTTTGAGCATTTTTTGGCATTGCCTTTCTTTGGGATTGGAATGAAAACTGACCTTTTCCAGTCCTGTGGCCACTGTTGAGTTTTCCAAATTTGCTGGCATATTGAGTACAGCACTTTCACAGCATCATCTTCCAGGATTTGAAATAACTCAACTGCAATTCCATCACCTCCACTAGCTTTGTTAAGCATTACTTTACTAGCATGTAAGATGAGTGCAATTGTATGGTAGTTTGAGCATTTTTTGGCATTGCCTTTCTTTGGGATTGGAATGAAAACTGACCTTTTCCAGTCCTGTGGCCACTGTTGAGTTTTCCAAATTTGCTGGCATATTGAGTACAGCACTTTCACAGCATCATCTTCCAGGATTTGAAATAACTCAACTGCAATTCCATCACCTCCACTAGCTTTGTTCGTAGTGATGCTTTCTAAGGCCCACTTGACTTCACATTCCAGGATGTCTGGCTCTAGATGAGTGATCACACCATCGTGATTATCTGGGTTGTGAAGATCTTTTTTGTACAGTTCTTCTGTGTATTCTTGCCAATTCAGTATTTTTACAAATTATATGCCATTAAAAGTTATTACAAGATAATGGCTATAATTCCCTGTGCTATACAATGTATCCTGTCACCTGTGTATTTTTTACCTAGTGGTTTATATCTCTTAATTCCACACCCTTAAATTAATATACCTCTCTTCCGTTACCTCTTCTCTCTGGTAAGATTATTTTTCTGTATCTATGAGTCTTTCTGTTTCGCTGTACATTCATTTGTGTTTTTTGATTCCACTTATAAGTGATAACATGCAGTATTTGTCTTAGATTTATTTAACTAAGAATATTGTTTTCTAGGTCCTTCAATGTTACTGCGAATTACAGAATTTCATTCTTTTCCATGGGTGAGTAACATTTCATTTTGTATACACACACACACATATATACATCTTTTAGTATTCATTTGTCTGTTGATGGACATTTAGGTTGCTCCCATATCTTATCTACAGTAAATAGAGCTGCTATGAAAATTGGGGTGTGTTTATCTTTTGAATTAGTGTGTTCATTGTTTTAGATATATCAAGGAGTTAAATTGCTGGATCTTATGGTAGTTCTTGAAATTTGGCCTTGGAGTACAAAATGAAGCAAGGCAAAGACTAGTAGAGTTTTGCCAGGGGAACGCATTAGTTAAGCTGCTATGAAAATTGGGGTGTGTTTATCTTTTGAATTAGTGTGTTCATTGTTTTAGATATATCAAGGAGTTAAATTGCTGGATCTTATGGTAGTTCTTGAAATTTGGCCTTGGAGTACAAAATGAAGCAAGGCAAAGACTAGTAGAGTTTTGCCAGGGGAACGCATTAGTTATAGCAAACACCCTCTTCCAACAACACAAGAGAAGACTCTACACATGGACATCTCCAGATGGTCAATACATCATAAGGGATTTGATTTAGGTCATACCTGAATGGTCTAGTGATTTTCCCTACTTTCTTCACTTTAAGTCTGAATTTGGCAACAAGGAGTTCATGATCTGAGCCACAGTCAGCAAGGAAGTTGTGGTCTTAAGAATTAATGAATGAACAATCTATCTAGGCTTTTGATGATGAAACCAGGGTGTTACCCTCAAGAGAGAGGTTGACATTCTCAGCATTGCCTGTTAAACACAACAATGATGACACAGTCTAGAAGCATTGCATGGCGTCGCTGGATAACATAAAATATTGGGAGAGCTTCGTAATTAAGTCCACAGCCAAGATCACTCTCTGTATTTTATCCAAGAGGAGATCACACTTTAGTAACTCCCTGGAAATAAAGCAGTGTTTTAACTTCCAGCACCACTGAGATCTCTCCAAAGAATCTTGTGGTGAATCCTGACTTTTCTACAACTTTATAATTACACAGTTGTGGTTGGTTTAGACATAGCAGCTTCTAGTCTTTTGATGGATTTCATGCTGGGATATAAATCAGACTCCCAGAAGCATCCAGCCCAGCCTTTGTTTGACAGGTGCTCTAAACCTATTCTAGCGATAATTTGTGTGGAGAATGCGTATTAGATTAGGTGAAGTGGGAGATGCCACAAAAACTATATCCTGCATATTGTCCCTGGAACTTGCTCTCTTAAATGGAAAATAGCTCTGTACCTCTAGGAAATTACATAATTCAAAGTTAAGTGCCAGATAATCTGTACAACCAGTCCATGGGGTCGCTAAGAGTCGGACACGACTGAGAAACTTCACTTTCACTTTTCACTTTCATGCATTGGAGAAGGAAATGGCACCCCACTCCAGTGTTCTTGCCTGTAGAATCCCAGGGATGGCAGAGGCTGGTGGGCTGCTGTCTATGGGGTCGCACAGAGTCGGACACGACTGAAGCGACTTAGCAGCAGCAGCAGCAGTAGAGGGTGAGGGGCATGGAAGGCTTGCAAGAGAGGAAAGAGACCTAGGTACTCTCNATGGCACCCCACTCCAGTGTTCTTGCCTGTAGAATCCCAGGGATGGCAGAGGCTGGTGGGCTGCCGTCTATGGGGTCGCACAGAGTCGGACACGACTGAAGCGACTTAGCAGCAGCAGCAGCAGTAGAGGGTGAGGGGCATGGAAGGCTTGCAAGAGAGGAAAGAGACCTAGGTACTCTCCTGGCCAAGGGGATGCCACATGCTTGCCTTTTCCCCCTACTAGGAAAGGGAAGGACAGTTCAGACCTCTCTCTCTCAGGTTCTACCCTTGCTGAGAGTCAAGACTTGAATTCAGGTTGTCCCATCAGTGCATTTTTCATCACAGCCTGGGAATGACCTCTCTCCCTTGGTGACTTATGAACCAATATCATGATTTTGGCATCCTTGTAATCTTACCCTGTAATTTATTTAACATTTCTTTTGAAACAGATAACTTGATACATCTTTTTACTTTATCTTTTGATGGAGTTTTTGGTCCCTATTAGAATTCCAGAGGTAACATGAAGATTATTTTAAAGGGAAGAACTTTGAGGTTCAGAAGATGCAGAAAGATGCCTTCTTGGAGCTTCCCTTGCTGCTGCTGCTGCATCGCTTCAGTCATGTCCGACTCTGTGTGACCCCATAGACGGCAGCCTACCAGGCTCCCCCGTCCCTGGGNAAAAAAAAAAAAAAATGAATACTTTTGAATCAGTTCTAATGAGCTGGATGAAACTGGAGCCTATTATATAAACTGAAGTAAATTAGAAAGAAAAATATCAATGCAGTATATTAACACATATATATGGAATTTAGAAAGACCCTATATGCAAGACAGCGAAAGAGACACAGAAGTAAAGAACAGACTTTTGGACTCTGTGGGAGAAGGCAAGGGTGGAATAATTTGAGAGAATATCATCGAAACATGTATACTACTGTACATGAAATAGATGATCAGTGCAAGTTCAATGCATGAAGCAGGGTACTCAAAGCTGGTGCACTGGGACAACCCAGAGGGATGAGGTGGGGAGGGAGATGGAGGGGGGTTCAGGATGGGGGACACATGTACACCCATGGCTAACTCATGTCGATGTATGGCAAAATCTACAATATTGTAAAGTAATTAACCTCCAATTAAAATAAATTAATTTAAAAAAAGACCTCCCAGAAGAGAACACAGGCAGTATGCTCTCTGACATCAGTCCTGGCAATTTTTTTTGGATCTGTTATTCCAGGCAAAAAAGACAAAAGCAAACATGAACACGTGGGACTACATCAAACCAAAAAGCGTGTACAGAACAAGGAAAACTATCAACAAAACAAAAAGGCTGCTTATTAAATGGGAGAAGACATTTGTAAATTATAACTGATAAGGGGTTAATATCCAAAATATATGAACAATTCATATAATTTAATGTCAAAAAACAATTTGATTAAAAACTGGGGGGGGCTTCCCTGGTGGTCCAGTGGCTAAGACTCTGTGCTCCCAATGCAGGGGGCTGGTGTTCAATCCCTCATCAGGGAACTAGATCCCACATGCCGTAACTAAGAGCTTGCATTCCACAACTAAGACTGAGAGCAGCCAAATAAATAAACAGGTTTATAAAAAATAAAAACAAAACAATAATGGGCAGACAAACCAAATAGATACTTCTTCCAAAGAAGACAAATAGATGGCCAACAGGCACCTGAAAAGACGCTGAACATCATTACTCACCAGAGAAAGGCAAACTGAAACCAGAGATATTACTTCACACCTGTCAGAAAGGTTATTATCAAAAACATGACAAATAATATACTGTTGGTGGAAACGCAAACTGGTGCAGCCACTATGGAAAATAGTATGGAGATTCCTTAAAAAACTGAAAATAAACCTTCTGTAAAATACGTCAATTGTACTCATGGGTATTTATCCAAAGAAAACAAA
Organism: Oreotragus oreotragus; assembly: GCA_006410675.1. NCBI lineage: Eukaryota > Metazoa > Chordata > Mammalia > Artiodactyla > Bovidae > Oreotragus > Oreotragus oreotragus. The sequence goes on along the minus strand of SJYX01000715.1, from coordinate 328,479 downwards.
AACACTAACTCAAAAGATATTTGCACCCCCGTGTTCAATGCAGCATTATTTACAACAGCCAAAATATGGAAGCAATCCAAGTGCCTACTGACAGACAAAAGGATAACGAAGATGTGGTGCGTATATACACAATGGAATATCACTCAGCCATGAACAACTTCTTTCTGCTGTGACAACATGGATGGATCCAGAGTGAAATAAGTCAGAGAAAAACAAATACCATATGATCTAACCTATATGTGGAATCTAAAAACTGAAACAAAAGAACAAATACAGAACAGAAACAGACTCATCAATATAGAGAATGAACTAGTTTTTGCCAGAGGGGTGCAGGACAGGGCAAAGGGCAAATAGGTGAAGGTAATTAAAAGGTACAAACTTCTAGTTAAGTCATGACGATACCATGTACAGCATAGGGAATATAGTCAATATTACTGTAATGACTTCGTATGGTGACAGATGGTAAGTAGACGCATAGTGGTGATCACTTTGTAATGTACACAAACAATGAATCATTATGTTATGTAACTGACACTAATATGACAATGTGAGTCAACTATGTCTCAAGTAAGTAAATAAATAAAGTGAAATGCTTCCTGAAAATAAATTGGTTTCTAAGAACTTGTCATTTAGTGGGGTGTACAAAGTAAGTAATAAAGTTAGCTAGGCTATCACTACAGCACCATACAATCAAGGTGCATTATGCCTCCCAAATTAACATCTTCCTGAAAAGAAGTATATAACAAATTTTTCTGAATAGAACTGCATTTCCAGAATGATTTATTTTTTTATTCCAGGGGTGCTCCACCTTCAGTCTGGTTAACTGTCAATCAGCAAAGACCCTGAACATTTGAGCCCTAAAGTTTTCTTTCCACCACTACTCACAATCCCCCACCTTGACCTCTATTTTCCACAACTACCCACCAAATACTAAGTACTTGAATGTTTCAAAAGGTATACGGGGTAGTGATATAATCTTTTTTCAGGCAAAAAATTACACAGGGCTCTAACAGTTTTGATAAAGTTATATTTCCCTATTTTATAATCATGCTGTTTTACATGCTCCTTAGTAACAGAACTAAGGATTTGGGCTGTGGTATCTTTTTCTTTTTGGTATTCTTCATCAAACCATAGAATAGGGAGAGCAGGCTCCCTCTGCCAGCACTCCTGAAAGGGTCAGGAGTTTTGCTGCTGGAGCAGCAAACGCCCCTACACTGAACAAGCAGATGGTGGAGGATGGCTGTGTAGACTGCCCTCTGCTCACTCGTGCAGAGCCCCTCTCTGAGGGGGCTGCACAGCTGCTACCTGCTGCACTCACAAGCAGTCACACGACTTGCCAGAGAAATATGAGCAGAGGTGACACATGTCACTCCCAAGCCAATGCTTTACAAACATGTGACTAACTGGGTTCCCTCCTTCCTCCATCACGGCAACTGGTAAAGTTCCAAAGAAAGATTGCTTAATCCACCTGACTCACAGCACCCAAACGACACAGGGAAGGGCCACTACTGGCCCACAGGAGATGCAGAGCAGGAGCAAGAAACAAACCTTTTAGCGGTCTCTGAGGCCTGGGGCCATTGGCTAACCTATTTTGACTGACCAGTCATCTCCCTCCTCTCTGAATCACACATTTTCATCAATAAATTATTTGGAGCACATAATTCCAGTATGTTTATAAATTACATATACATATTACTGTATATTAGGTACTGAAAACATGTCCGTCCACCCCCCTAAAATGTAAAAGGAATAATATTAAAAATGTATAAGTTGTATTACCTACATCCTTCCCACACTCTCAAATGATCGTCTCGGGCACACCACTTTGAAACCACTAGGCCATTATCCTGGCTGCTAAAGCAAAGAGATAAACAAATGCTTTCCAGAGATTTATTCTATAAACTTTCAATCATCAATATTCATTCATGTTAATAAACAGTTTGGCCAGTTTTCTCCTTGAATCCACACAGCTCTCTCAAGCCCTGATCCTTAGACCTACATTGACGCACAGAGGTGTGTATTTCTTTAAAAGGTCCTTTAATGACTCTGTAACATACCACTAGTCTAAAACAGTGAATACCAGGGAAGGAATCTTCTTTTCTAAAATAAATTTATCATGTTCTAGAAATACTGCCATCAATTCCAGCATTTTATTATTTTGCATGTAGAATTCACTCATTCTGAAACACTGAGGACCTACTATGTACCAAGCACAATTTCCAGCAGATGGAATCCAGCTATTAAACAAGCCAAAAAAAAAAAAAAAAAACGCTGCTTTCAAGCAGCTTGTATTTTAATGGGGTGACTCAGACAATAATAAACTATCAGGTTATGATCAATGGTGAAAATAAAGCAAAGGGATGTGCTCCGGATGGGACAGATTTATACTTCAGCTGTGTAGTCAATTAAAGCCTCTCTGGAGAAGTGACAATTAATTGGAAACTTGAATGACAAGAGCATCCGAAGCAGAGGTAACAGCTCTTGCTGAAGTGATGAAGAGAAAGAAGCCTAGTGGGTGAGAGGAACGGGAGACCATGAAGCGAGGACCAGAGTGGGGCAGACAGGACCCGAAGCCAGGACAGGCCTTTGTGCTAACAATGGTGCACTGTGCTGAAATCTGAGGCAGAGGAAAGCTCAGATCTGATTTACCCTGAGATTTTAAGCTTGCTCTGGTGCTGAATGGAGAAGGGATTGTGTTGTAAGGAACTGTACCGAGGGAGAAAGAGCTCTACCGGCAGTCGGCAATAGGGAAAAGATACAGGCCTCAAAGAGGGAGGCACATCAGGAAAAATACAAGTGGGCAGAGCTGAGGCATGTCTGGGAGGCAGCAGGGCTGACAGGCCGCAGATAGAGGGGTGGAGAGACAGACTCCCGGGTGTGGGCTTCAGCCACAGGACAGATGCGGACACCACTTACTGACTCATCTTTTTCTTGATCCGCATCTTCCACTACCATTTATATTTTGTCTCTATACATACTTATCACACGTGCCTTGTTGCAAGTCACCTCAAATCCTTTGAGGGAAGGGGCATGGCATCAGTCAGTTCAGTTCAATTACTCAATCGTGTTCAACTCTTTGCGACCCCATGAATCGCAGCATGCCAGGCCTCCCTGTCCATCACCAGCTCCCAGAGTTTACCCAAACTCATGTCCATCGAGTCAGTGATGCCATCCAGCCATCTCATCTTCTGCCGTCCCCTTCTCCTCCCGCCCCCAATCCCTCCCAGCACCAGAGTCTTTTCCAATGAGTCAACTCTTCGCATGAGGTGGCCAAAGTACTGGAGTTTCAGCTTTAGCATCAGTCCTTCCAATGAACAGTACCCCCTAGGAGAGGGACTGATCTCCCCTAGGATGGACTGGTTGGATCTCCTTGAGTCCAAGGGACTCTCAAGAGTCTTCTCCAACACCACAGTTCAAAAGCATCAATTCTTTGGCGCTCAGCTTTCCTCACAGTCCAACTCTCACATCCATACATGACTACTGCAAAAACCATAGCCTTGACTAGACAGACCTTTGTTGGCAAAGTAATGTCTCTGCTTTTGAATATGCTATCTAGGTTGGTCGTGACTTTCCTTCGAAGGAGTAAGTGTCTTTTAATTTCACGGCTGCAATCACCAATAAATACAAATCAATGATTTCAAGTACCCGTTTTTCTTAAAATGGAACATATATATATAGCAGGTAAAAAGTAATAATCTAACAATATTAAAACCTCTAGTTTTATTGATATTAAATATTAATATTTAGTATTATTTACTACAAAATTAATTTAAAATATTGATATTAAAAACCTAATTGAAACAATAGGAAGACTGTTTAAAGTATCCTATATATAACAAAACAATTAGGAATCATTTATAATGAAGTTAACAATTTGTGGGAAAAGCAATTATCATGATGTTAATACTTATCACTGTTTTTAATAAACATTGGTCCTACATGGATAGTAAACATTGTGATCTGTGGAGGGCTTGCATTTCCCAAACGCCTTGTGACCTAATCATTACCCCTACTGTGGGGACTGAGGATGGTGGCAAACGCCTTGACTCTCCCACCGAGAGTTGAGATCTATCAGCCTCCCCATGACTGGGCTGGCCTGGGGCTGCCTGCTCACCGGAGCACAGAACGGGGTGCCATGCCCCTCCAGGCTGCATCTCTGAGGGACTGATAGCTTCCATCTCCTGGAGTCCTGGGCCACCAGCAAAGAAGTCCACCCCCTCACCTACAGGATGCCATGGAGAGGATCCCAGCACTGCCCAGCCTTCTAGAAGACCTCACCCAGCACAAGGCATGTGTGAAGCTGTCCTGGACAACCTAGACCAGACTGGCTCATGGAGCCCATATGACACCATGTGAAGCAGAAGAAATCTGCTGTTGAGCCCAGTCTGGACCCCTGACCCTCAAAATTGTGAGATATAATAAAATGGAATTGTTTTAAAACAGTAGGGTTAGGCTGTGGTTTTAAGTTTTAATGTTAGTTTTCAGAATTGTTGTTTTAAGCTTGTTGACAAATGTTACATAGTAATAAATAACTGAGCTTCCCTGGTGGCTCAGATGGTAAAGAATCTGCCAGCAATGCTGGAAACCCTGGTTCGATCTCTGGGTTGGGAAGATCCCTTGGAAAAGGAAATGGCTACCCACTCCTGTATTCTTGCTTGGAAAAGCCCACGGACAGAAGGGCATGGCTGCTACAGTCCATGGGGTCGCAAAGAGTCAGACATGACTGAGCTACTAACCAGAACACACTTATCTACCTAAAACAAAAGTTCATTTAAAATATTTTTTTTTAACTTACAATTCAATTCTTATAAAATACTTTCTTCATTTAAATGTCCAGAAGAGAATCAAATAAAGGGAAGTATGAAAAAAATTAAACTGTTAATAACTGGTAAATCTCTAGGGGAAATCTCCACTTACAAATTATCTGTCATTCATTTATAGTTGCCCAAATATATAAAGTTAGAAAAATGAATAATAACTTAATATCCTCACATTCTAATTAGTATGTTGATGTCTCAGTAACTTTGCCAACATGATCCATGTAAAAATCAATCATCTGGCTATTTCATTAATGCCCTCTTCTTTAATAGCATAGGCACATTTGGAATACACTAAAATTTATACCAAAAAGAAAAGATTAATCACTTATATTCAAGCACATTTCTTCTCTCCTAGAAAACAAGCCTCTTTAAAAAAAAAAAGCTGGGTAATTTATACAAGACTTCTTTAAGTATCCTAAATAAAAGAGCAGTCAGTCATCAATCATCTGGTTATTTCATTAATGCCCTCTTCTTTAATAGCATAGGCACATTTGGAATACACTAAAATTTATACCAAAAAGGAAAGATTAATCACTTATATTCAAGCACATTTCTTCTCTCCTAGAAAACAAGCCTCTTTAAAAAAAAAAGCTGGGTAATTTATACAAGACTTCTTTAAGTATCCTAAATAAAAGAGCAGTCAGTCCTGAGTTGGGCATAACAAGCCTAGACACACACGCAAGCAGCTCAGTCTGAGAAGAAGTATCAGGAAAGTATTCCACCCACCCCACCCCACCCAGCAACGCTCCTGCAGCACCTTCCAGGAGGGGACAGTGCCAACAGGTGACACGAAGAAAAGGAAGGTGCTACTTGTAAGCAGTGTGACTCAACCACAGCAAAAGCTTACTAAAGACAAGTTGACTCCACCAACAGCAACACTGGAAAGCAGCAGTGACTCACAGAGGAGAAGGTGTGGTGCCCTCCCGCCACTGCAGCAGGAGGGCAGGCACTCCTCGAGGACCAGCGTGTCCCAAGCCTGGGTGGCAGGGGTGGGACACACATCCAAGGGCAGCCGGGTGAGGGGTGGGACAGCCTCCCAATGGCCCAGGGGCAGGATGCCCGAGGCCCCGTGCTCGGCCTCGCTCACAGGAGTGAGAGGTGTGCAGACGGAAGGAAGCACGTGCCACGGTGGAAGACAGGTGACGGGGTGCACTTCAGGCAACTCCAGGCACCTGCCTTCAGAGACCAGCATAGCAACCGCTCACTCCAACAGCCGCGGATACACCCAAAGGGCACCAATGGCAACACTGGGCAGTGGCTTTGGCGGAGGTTTATGGATCATCACTAACAGAGTAGCCAGGCAGCTCTCACCATCAAACACCGAGGTTTATTATGAACAGCTTGATGCCACTGAAAGGCCAGAAACCCAGGAAGTCACATGAAACACGGAAGACGGAAGAAAGTCACTCCCAGTTAATCAACCTCCATTAATTAATCTCGCTTGCTGTCTCTCTCACACACACTCCACCCCAGATCTGAATTGAAGAGCAGGACTCAACAGTGGCCACTTTATGGGCTGAGTCACTCCTAGGCTGGTGCAGTCTAGGAAAATGCCAGTAAATATAGCAAAATATAAAGTAAAGTAACAATGAGTAAACAACACATTATGCAATAAATGATGCTGAGTACACAGAAAGCAATGCTAAGAAAATTTATTTAAAATTTCATCTCTAATCCTGAGACCAAACATAAAGATATATCACAAAAGACAATGGGTTAAATATAAAAGTACTGAACCTTAGTGAAATAAGTGGCAGAGAAAAGTCAGATTATATTATTCCACCTCAGTTCAGTTCAGTTCAGTCACTCAGTCGTGTCTGACTCTTTGCAACCCCATCCATGGACTGCAGCACGCCAGGCCTCCCTGTCCATCACCAACTCCCAAAGTTTACACAAACTCATGTCCGTTGAGTCAGTGATGCCATCCAACCATCTCATCCTCTGTCATTCCCTTCTTCTCCCGCCTTCAACCTTTCCCAGCACTGGGGTCTTTTCCAAAGAGTTAGTTTTTTGCATCAGGCGGCCAAAGTATAGGAGTTACAGCTTCAGCATCAGTCCTTCCAATGAACATTCAGGACTGATTTCCTATAGGATGGACTGGTTGGATCTCCTTGCAGTCCAAAGGACTCTCAAGAGTCTTCTCCAACACCACAGTTCAAAAGCATCAGTTCTTAAGCGCTCAGCTTTCTTTATAATCCAATCTCACATCCATACAAGACTACTGGAAAAACCGTAGCCTTGACTAGATGGACCTTTGCTGGCAAAGAAATGTCTCTGCTTTTTAATATGCTGTCTGGGTTGATCATAGCTTTCCTTCCAAGGAGCAAGCATCTTTTAATTTCATGGCTGCAGTCACCATCTGCAGTGATTTTGGAGCCTGAGAAAATAAAGTCTGTCACTGTTTCCCCATCTATCTGCCATCCCCCAACCAACAGGCTAAAAAAGCCTGAGTCAGAAACCTAGAGCCAGAACTGAAACAGCTTTAACCAAAGTTCTCAATGAATCTCTTGCACGATTTATCTTCACATATGTCCCTTTTCCTTGCCCTTAGTACCCAAACTCAGGCCCTCCAGAGACCCCACCGTTCTCCCAGTCCCTCTCATCTCTTTCACCCGGCCCTCTACAAGCCCCCCACTTTTGGCATACCCACTCTGAGCTCATGCCAAAACATCTCCCACTGTGCCATCCTAACCAGCTGCCTATTCCCTTCCCAGGGCTCCTGCTCCACCTAAGTCAACACAGACTTACCCCCCTCCCCCAACTCCAGCCAGCACCTCCACACATCACTCAAGGCCCCAAAAGCATCAGCCCTCCCCATGGAGACCCCTGTCCCAGTTCTCACAGGACTTAGGGTTTTTCAGGATGTGGGATTTTCAGGGCTAAAACCAGGAGAGACAGAATCCAAATCCAAACTTTGCTGACCCAGTATCAGCTCCCTTCTTGCCACTGTCCAAAGTGCCTCTCATATCCACATGAAGACCAGAACATTCCAGGTTCATAGTCCCAGCCCACTGCCCACCCACCCTCCACTTCAGCAGCCCAGAGCCCACACACTCTCCCCATACAGACACTTCACCCACCACTCACGGCCCATCATCCCCACTCCACATAGTCCATAGGCCCATCAAAGCCTAGTTTATCCCAGGTCTTGAAACTCATCCTGGTTTCCATTTTCATCCCCCAGGTACTCTGTTCTCCGATGATACCAGCCTATATGATTCCGTGGCACCATGACTTTCATCACTTTGATTTTGCACCTATTTTCTAGATCTGAAATGTCCTTCCATACCCTGCTTTTCTACAGTAAAGTGGCTACACAGGTAACATTATCTACACAGTTTCCCCCAATTTCATCAACAAGTTACTCTCTTTTCTGTGCTTGAACATGCAGTGTTACAGCATTTACACATGAACCACAAGCACGTGTGTATCTTCCTCACCAGAAGACGAACCCAAGCAAAGATATAGGGGCTTTCCCTGTGGCTCGGCAGTAAAGAATTCGTCTGCAATGCAGAAGACGCGGGAGATGCGTGTTCAGTCTCTGGGTGGGGAAGATCTCCTGGAGGAGGGCATGGCAATGCACTCCAGTATTCTTGCTGGGAAAATCCTATGGACAGAGGCGCCTACTGGGCTACGGTCCATGGGGTCACAAAGAGTTAGACACGACTGAAGCAACTGAGCACACATACACAAGCAGAGATAACTGTGTTATATTCATTTTTATATTCCCAGCTTCTGTCATAATAGCCTGGTAAAACGTTTATCTACTGGAATATACAAACTACAAGAGATGACAATGTTCAAACTGAAGAAATACAGAAAAAGAGAATAAATATTCTGTATAGTAAAACTTCAAATGACTAAAAATTTTTGAGTGCATATAATAAAATAATTCATCACATAATAAAAACAGATAACTCACACAAGGGGCCATAAGAATTCATAAAAAAAGATGTTCAATTTTCATAGTAATCAAAGACTACTCAAGAGGTTACTACGGTAGACCAACGAGCAACAGTAAGGTAATCTAAGAACTAAGACACTGTGACAGAAATGGAAGAAAAAGATAAGCAGTAAGAAAGATGGAAAGGAAACCCCCAGAAATGAAAGACAAAGGGTCATGCCGGGTGAAAGCATGAGCAGTGCCTTATTAAAGTCCCGGTTTTCCTGACNACGGAAGGAAGCACGTGCCACGGTGGAAGACAGGTGACGGGGTGCACTTCAGGCAACTCCAGGCACCTGCCTTCAGAGACCAGCATAGCAACCGCTCACTCCAACAGCCGCGGATACACCCAAAGGGCACCAATGGCAACACTGGGCAGTGGCTTTGGCGGAGGTTTATGGATCATCACTAACAGAGTAGCCAGGCAGCTCTCACCATCAAACACTGAGGTTTATTATGAACAGCTTGATGCCACTGAAAGGCCAGAAACCCAGGAAGTCACATGAAACACGGAAGACGGAAGAAAGTCACTCCCAGTTAATCAACCTCCATTAATTAATCTCGCTTGCTGTCTCTCTCACACACACTCCACCCCAGATCTGAATTGAAGAGCAGGACTCAACAGTGGCCACTTTATGGGCTGAGTCACTCCTAGGCTGGTGCAGTCTAGGAAAATGCCAGTAAATATAGCAAAATATAAAGTAAAGTAACAATGAGTAAACAACACATTATGCAATAAATGATGCTGAGTACACAGAAAGCAATGCTAAGAAAATTTATTTAAAATTTCATCTCTAATCCTGAGACCAAACATAAAGATATATCACAAAAGACAATGGGTTAAATATAAAAGTACTGAACCTTAGTGAAATAAGTGGCAGAGAAAAGTCAGATTATATTATTCCACCTCAGTTCAGTTCAGTTCAGTCACTCAGTCGTGTCTGACTCTTTGCAACCCCATCCATGGACTGCAGCACGCCAGGCCTCCCTGTCCATCACCAACTCCCAAAGTTTACACAAACTCATGTCCATTGAGTCAGTGATGCCATCCCCCATCTCATCCTCTGTCATTCCCTTCTTCTCCCGCCTTCAACCTTTCCCAGCACTGGGGTCTTTTCCAAAGAGTTAGTTTTTCGCATCAGTCGGCCAAAGTATAGGAGTTACAGCTTCAGCATCAGTCCTTCCAATGAACATTCAGGACTGATTTCCTATAGGATGGACTGGTTGGATCTCCTTGCAGTCCAAAGGACTCTCAAGAGTCTTCTCCAACACCACAGTTCAAAAGCATCAGTTCTTAAGCGCTCAGCTTTCTTTATAATCCAATCTCACATCCATACAAGACTACTGGAAAAACCGTAGCCTTGACTAGATGGACCTTTGCTGGCAAAGAAATGTCTCTGCTTTTTAATATGCTGTCTGGGTTGATCATAGCTTTCCTTCCAAGGAGCAAGCATCTTTTAATTTCATGGCTGCAGTCACCATCTGCAGTGATTTTGGAGCCTGAGAAAATAAAGTCTGTCACTGTTTCCCCATCTATCTGCCATCCCCCAACCAACAGGCTAAAAAAGCCTGAGTCAGAAACCTAGAGCCAGAACTGAAACAGCTTTAACCAAAGTTCTCAATGAATCTCTTGCACGATTTATCTTCACATATGTCCCTTTTCCTTGCCCTTAGTACCCAAACTCAGGCCCTCCAGAGACCCCACCGTTCTCCCAGTCCCTCTCATCTCTTTCACCCGGCCCTCTACAAGCCCCCCACTTTTGGCATACCCACTCTGAGCTCATGCCAAAACATCTCCCACTGTGCCATCCTAACCAGCTGCCTATTCCCTTCCCAGGGCTCCTGCTCCACCTAAGTCAACACAGACTTACCCCCCTCCCCCAACTCCAGCCAGCACCTCCACACATCACTCAAGGCCCCAAAAGCATCAGCCCTCCCCATGGAGACCCCTGTCCCAGTTCTCACAGGACTTAGGGTTTTTCAGGATGTGGGATTTTCAGGGCTAAAACCAGGAGAGACAGAATCCAAATCCAAACTTTGCTGACCCAGTATCAGCTCCCTTCTTGCCACTGTCCAAAGTGCCTCTCATATCCACATGAAGACCAGAACATTCCAGGTTCATAGTCCCAGCCCACTGCCCACCCACCCTCCACTTCAGCAGCCCAGAGCCCACACACTCTCCCCATACAGACACTTCACCCACCACTCACGGCCCATCATCCCCACTCCACATAGTCCATAGGCCCATCAAAGCCTAGTTTATCCCAGGTCTTGAAACTCATCCTGGTTTCCATTTTCATCCCCCAGGTACTCTGTTCTCCGATGATACCAGCCTATATGATTCCGTGGCACCATGACTTTCATCACTTTGATTTTGCACCTATTTTCTAGATCTGAAATGTCCTTCCATACCCTGCTTTTCTACAGTAAAGTGGCTACGCAGGTAACATTATCTACACAGTTTCCCCCAATTTCATCAACAAGTTACTCTCTTTTCTGTGCTTGAACATGCAGTGTTACAGCATTTACACATGAACCACAAGCACGTGTGTATCTTCCTCACCAGAAGACGAACCCAAGCAAAGATATAGGGGCTTTCCCTGTGGCTCGGCAGTAAAGAATTCGTCTGCAATGCAGAAGACGCGGGAGATGCGTGTTCAGTCTCTGGGTGGGGAAGATCTCCTGGAGGAGGGCATGGCAATGCACTCCAGTATTCTTGCTGGGAAAATCCTATGGACAGAGGCGCCTACTGGGCTACGGTCCATGGGGTCACAAAGAGTTAGACACGACTGAAGCAACTGAGCACACATACACAAGCAGAGATAACTGTGTTATATTCATTTTTATATTCCCAGCTTCTGTCATAATAGCCTGGTAAAACGTTTATCTACTGGAATATACAAACTACAAGAGATGACAATGTTCAAACTGAAGAAATACAGAAAAAGAGAATAAATATTCTGTATAGTAAAACTTCAAATGACTAAAAATTTTTGAGTGCATATAATAAAATAATTCATCACATAATAAAAACAGATAACTCACACAAGGGGCCATAAGAATTCATAAAAAAAGATGTTCAATTTTCATAGTAATCAAAGACTACTCAAGAGGTTACTACGGTAGACCAACGAGCAACAGTAAGGTAATCTAAGAACTAAGACACTGTGACAGAAATGGAAGAAAAAGATAAGCAGTAAGAAAGATGGAAAGGAAACCCCCAGAAATGAAAGACAAAGGGTCATGCCGGGTGAAAGCATGAGCAGTGCCTTATTAAAGTCCCGGTTTTCCTGACACAGCTGCTCCATATGAGCACGTGGACAGTTCAGCAAATTAAAGCAACAGCACCCTTAAGAGCAGTCCTCTCTGCACCCAGCCTGCACAGAGGCTGCTCAGCCTCCACTGGGGGAGGCAGTGTTTATATTCCCAACAGCCAGGGAGCTAAGCTGGGCCCTTAGTCAGTTTCTGACTTCTTAAGTTACTCAGATCCACTTCCCACTGAAAACAATGAAAAATACTGGATAATCCATTAAAAAATAATTAGTTTAAAGAAAGTGAAAGTGAAGTCACTCAGTCGTGTCCAACTCCTAGCGACCCCATGGACTGTAGCCTACCAGACTCCTGTATCCATGGAATTTACCAGGCAAGAGTACTGGAGTAAGTTGCTATTTCCTTCTCCAGGGGATCTTCCCAACCAGGAATTGAACCCCGGTCTTCCACATTGCAGGCAGATGCTTTACCATCTGAGCCGTAAGAGCACTAAAAAACTGACAGAACAAGGGAAACTGCCAAGGCAAATTTTGAGGACACCTGAAACCCAGAAGAACCAATGCTACTTTTGCCCTGAGGGCATTAGCCATCTGCTTCTGCTCAGAACCACAGCCTCAAGGAGTAAGGCTGCAAAAGTCAAGATTAACAGCAGAGGACCATGGCCTCCTGAAGGAGACCTTGACCCTCCCAAAGGAAGACACCCCAGGGGAAGAATGAACTAGCATGACTAACCGATCCTCCCCCAACAACTCGAGAATAAAGAGCAGGCTCTCGAGGCATCAGACAAAGAGGAGAAGAAAAAGGCTCTCGAGGCATCAGACAAAGAGGAGAAGAAAAAGGCGGGAACACAGTCTTGAGAAGCTGTGGCCACTCTAGGCAACATGCCATGCACACAGCCAGAGCGCACACAGGCCCAGGAGGAATAGTGCTAAGATGACTCAACAAGAGTCGCCGACTGGTGACACCCCAGGACTGTCAGAGGCCACACACTGTCTCTCAGAGAGCACACTCACCCTCAGAACACCCAGAATCGTGTACGGACAACAACCAGGCATAGAAAACCAGGCTCATGGAAAGTAAGGCAGCACAAGTTAGAGATAAGCACAACCTGTAACATTTAGAAAAGAGAACAACAAATTTTCAAATATCAGCAAGGAACAAGAATCTATAAAAACTAACAACATTTCTTTAGAAGAACTTCAAGAAACTACAACAGCCAAAATTTAAAACACAACGGAGGGACTCCCCTGATGGTCCAGCGGTTGGGAATTCGTCTGCCAAGGCAAGGGACAAGGATTCGATCCTCAGTCATGGAGCTAAGACCCGACATGCTGAGGGGCATCTAAGGCTGCAGGCTGAAACAACTGAGCCCACACACCGCAGAGGAAGTCATTGCCGCAGTAATAGACCCACGTGATGCAACTAAAACCTGATGCAGTCAAATAAATAAACATTAAAAAAACAAACACATGACAGGAAAACAGACAAAGCAGGACAGAGAGATAACAAACTGGGAAGTTGTTCAGGAGAAATCTGTAATTCAGCAGAGATAACGATTTAAAAAAGGAAAAGGCAGATATGAGAACGAGATGTGAAGGACTGGCTAAGAAGGTCTCCAATACATTAACCGGAATCCCAGACAGAAAGGAGAAAGAATGAATGGAGGGAAATTTTAAATTAGTATAGCCGAAAATGTCCAGAATTAGTATTAGACCCCAATCTACAGATCCAAGAAACCTAGAGAAACTCTAACAGGATAAATTAAAGAATTTCACTTCTAGTCAAACTGAGAAAGTTTAAATTAAACAGAAATGAATCAAACGGTATTTTAAAAGCATACAATAAGCAGACTGGTGATCTGACCCTCGAAAGAGCAACAGTTAGTCCACCAGCTGACTTCTCAGCAGCCAAAGAAGCCAGAAGACAGCAGAGTCATATATTTTCAATGTGCTACAAGTATCTACCAACAAAGAATTCTTCATCCAGCAAAAATATCCTTCAACAGAAAACAATGCAATCTCCTTTCTTGTTTTTGTTTGGACGAGAAGCATATTCAAACAAAAGAATAATAATAAAGCCTTAAAAATTGTACTTTACCTCAAACTAGTACAACATGAGAACAGCTTAACATTTATGGGAAGATTAATATTTAATGCTTTCCTGTACATATCTTATATATACAATCACACATTTTCTATTATTATTAACTGGTTATTTATATAATTGTGTCATGGTTCTTTAACAGATCAGAAGACCCAAGGGTCAGGAACCATTTACAGGCTTCAGTGGGTGGCCCTCCTACATACTTACAATCACTGTGCCTAGTTTGAGAAATATTTACTGGCTGCTGACTTAGTCAATAGTTCAGGACTGAATGCCTACCATCACAATTTATTTTCACACAAATATATGTGGAATTTTATTTCAATAGTTTGACATAAAATATTAGATTAACAATCGCTCTGATTTTACATTATTATACTTTATAATCAATAAATATTTTAAAGCAAAATTTTAATAAATGCCAAGAAGACTTCACAACTAAAGCAATCTGAAGTGTGTTCCCCTTCTCCAGTTTTCCTGTGAACTAAGTTAATCAAGTATATGAAATCTGTAACTGTATCTTTAATTCCAAACTATTTATTTCAAGCACCCAGTAAACTGGCAGAATGCCTATACCTTCACATGGCTTTCTATTACTGAGCTTCAAATTTGCCACTTTATGACATCTCCTTATGTTATCTTCCGCAATAACCTTTTGGTGCTCAATTAAAGGCCTCTAAACTCAATCTTTGTTGAGGCTCCAACTGGCAAATGTCTCCCAAAAAAAATCAAAGGAAAGTAATTTTCCTTCCCACTTTTACAATGTAGCCCAGTAGAAAATTGTTCAACTTTACTTAGTTCTATGTTGTTGTTTTTTTTAACTCTGCAACATTTTGGACATCTTCAAGGTCACTGGAAGAGAGGCAGCCAAACTCATACACAAAAGATAGGATAAGATGGAAGCTTTCCAATGTAACCAGCTAACAGTCAGATATTGTAAGGCTTTACTTTTGTCTGGGGAGGAAATTATGAAGCCTGCTTACAGTCCATACAGACTAGCAATAAACTCACGTTCATTCAAGCAAATGAATAAAAGAGGAGGAGAAAATAAGGTCAGAAAAAGAAATTGAGTTGTTATCAGCTGCTGCTGCTAAGTCGCTTCAGTCATGTCTGACTCTGTGCAACCCCAGAGACGGCAGCCCACCAGGGTCCCCCATCCCTGGGATTCTCCAGGCAAGAACACTGGAGTGGGTTGCCATTGCCTTCTCCAATGCATGAAAGTGAAAAGTAAAAGTGAAGTGGCTCAGTTGTGTCCAACTCTTTGTGACCCCATGGACTGCAGCCTACCAGGCTCCTCCATCCATGGGACTTTCCAGGCAAGAGTACTAGGGTGGGTTGCCATTGCCTTCTCCATGTTATAAGCTATGGGATATCAAATCTTGGAAATTCAGTAAAAACTAAGTTGTGCATCCTCAGTTGTGTCCAACTCTTTGTGACCCCATGCACACCAGGCTCCTCTGTCTATGGGTTTTCTCAGGTAAGAATACTGGAGTATGCTGCCATTTCCTTCTCCAAGGGATCTTCCCAACCCAGGGATCGAACCCATATCTCCTGAGTCTCCTGCATTGCAGGCAGATTCCTTACCTCTTGAGCCACTAGGGCTTCCCTTTTATTACATTTATATGTTTATCATGTATTCTAAATTCAAGCAGACAGTAGAATGTGCTGTGCTGCGCTCAGCAGCTCAGTCATGTTCAACTCTTTGCGACCCTATGGTCTGTAGTCTGCCAGGCTCCTCTGTCCATGGGGATTCTCCAGACAAGAATACTGGAGTGGGTTGCCATGCTGTCCTCCAGGGGATCTTCCCAACCCAGGGGTCAAACCCAGGTCTCCCAAATTGCAGGAGGATTCTTTTACCATATGAGCCATCAGAGAAGACCAAGAATACTCGAGTGGGTAGCCCGTCCCTTCTCCAGAGGATCTTCCAACCCAGGAATCAAACTGGAGTCTCTTGCACTGCAGGTGGATTCTTTAGCAGCTGAGCTACCAGGGAAGCCCAGAGACTAGAACAGTAGGTACTTTTAGTGCCTGAGTCAAGGAAAGGGAGGTGTTTACTCCAAGAGATGCTCAGATACATACGTTTGTAACTGAAAATTTTAGAAATCAGCTTTAAGGCTTTGAAAAAGGAGTTCTAATTGGTGACCCAATTCAACAACTTTCGTTCCTCAGAAAATTACCAGACATTTGAAGCTGCAGCGGGCATGGAAAACCCCCATCGGAGCTTCTCTGCCATCTCCTTTCTGCCTTTTTGTCTTTTAAGATTCAGATGAAATACCGTTAGCTCAGTGATGCCCTCCTAGATTAATCCAGCCCATAACACCACCCTCTTTACTTTTTCATAACTTTTACTGACAGCATCAGACATTTCACCTTGTTCTATCTCCTTAAAAGTCCCTTCTTCCTCTCCCCACTATAAACATGTTAATGCAAATCTTCCATCACACACTGCTGGATATATATAAAGCCCTTATTAAATACTGGTTACAAACTAATATAAAGGATTTCTAGGTAGGATGGACTCAGCAGTGAATTCTGGCAGCTAAAGGACTTATCTTACAAACAAGTTTGCCTTGCAAGCACATTTCTTATAAACTGTGTGTGAATCTGAGGACCCTGGTAGGAAAGGAGCTGTGCAGTCAAGTTCTCTCAGTCCACCAGCTGACAGTGACAGAGATGCAGACATGTGTTTCCCAGGATCTCGACACACGTGCCTGCAGACAGACACTGCTCACCATGACCATACTTCCAAGTCCTCCCCAGGTATCTCTCTTCCCAACTCACAGTTCATCCCTCATTACAGTCCTACAAGCACTCCATCTGGACTCAAGTACATGAAATACGGATTCAAACACAGGAAAAGCCGTGACACAACTAAAAGAGCATGTGTATCTTCAGGAATATCCAGTCTCCAGTTCTCCAGGCTGCGACGCTGCAGCACAGAGGAAGCACCCTGCCCACACTAGCCGGGGAGCTCTTCTGGGCTCAGTCAGTTCACAGCCCTCCTTCTGCTCCTCCACGTCAGAAACACGAGGAAAGAGCTCCCGTCAGCCCTAAGCAGCCTGTGATACTAACATGATCCTCCCTTTACAGACATTATTCTTGCAATACTGTAAGTACATATCTCATCCACATAGTCTCCCTCCAAAGCCTGAACTCCCTCAACTAAATGGAGCCATTTTCATTCCATATGTCCTCAAAATTGCAAGAGACAGAACACCCTGAATTCATACCTTATATTATTCTCTGTAATAAACCTGACACTGATCTTTTATTCAAAACATTGGTCACTTGGCTCCTTAACTGCACTTTCCTTGCTACTGTTAGTTTAAAATTACCCCCCAAAAAGGCAAAATTATTAACTATTAACTCAACTTTATAGAAATAAAGAAGACAGTCTTTGAAGCTTACAAGAGAATTTTATGCTATATTTCACTCACTTTGTTTCTCACATTGAGTAGATTATTACAACCCCAAAGTGGTACAGCTTAAGGGATCCAGAGAACTAAGGAGCAAATTTAAACAGTTGTTTGTGTTTGTATTCATCTACAATTCTCTGGTTCCTTAAGCAAAGTGTTATAATGGCAGCAAATGTGTCTGTCAACTACAGAAGGAGGTTTTATTAGATCTCAACTGTCCTACTTCCCTGGATTATGGAATAGTTTTTAAACATACTTTCAGTTTTTCAGTACGAAATAATTTCAATACATCTTCCACACAAATTAAAGTCTCTCTCTAATCCAAATTACATAATATGAAGAGCCAGACAAGGCATTAAAGGCTGAAAGAAAACAGGAAAGTGGCAGTTGTTGTTGTTCCTGTTCAGTCGCTCACTTATTTCCAACTCTTTACGATCCCATGGCTGTAGCTGCAGTCTGCCAGGCTTCCCTGCCCTTCACCATCTCCCAGAGTTTGCTCAAATTAATGTCCATTGAGTCGGTGATGCCATCCTACCATCTCATCCTCTGTCATCCCCTTCTCCACCTGTCTCCAATCTTTCCCAGCATCAAGATATTTTCTAATGAGTCAGGTCTTCATATAAGGTGGCCAAAGTATTGGAGCTTCAGCTTCAGCAGCCATCCTTCCAGTGAATATTTGGGATCGATTTCCTTTAGGAATGACTGATTTGATCTCCTTGCAATCCAAGGAATTCTCAAGGAAACAGGAAAGTAAAAATCTACAACCATTTCAAAACAGGCACACAAAAATCAAGGAGCTGTTATAGTATGCTGTCCACAGTAACTTAGGGTTGCTTTCATCATTTATGAATGCCCCTTTCTATTTAACAAAGTGCTTTTAAATCCCGCACAGCACCTGAACAGTTCAGTCGCTCAGTCGTGTCTGACTCTGCAACCCCACGGACTGCAACACACCAGGTTTCCCTATATATCACCAACTCCCGGAGCTTACTCAATGGACATTGGGTCCGTGATGCCATCCAACCATCTCACCCTCCGTCATCCCCTTCTCCTCCTGCCTTCATCTCCTCCTGCCTTCATCTTCTCCAGCATCAGGATCTTTTCCAATGAGTCAGCTCTTCACATCAGGTGGCCAAAGTACTGGAGCTTCAGCTTCAGCTTCAGTCCTTCCAATGAATATTCAGGGTTGATCTCCTTTACGATGGACTGATTTGAACTCCTTGCAGTCCAAGGGACTTTCAAGAGTCTTCTCCAACAACACAGTTCAAAAGCATCAATTCTTCAGCACTTAGGATTCTTAATGATCCAACTCACATCCGTACATGATTACTGGAAAACACATAGCTGTGACTAGATGGATGTTTGTCACCAAAGTAATGTCTCTGCTTTTAAATACTCTGTCTTGGTTTGTCTTCTAAGGAGCAAGTGTCTTTTAATTTCATGGCTGCAGTCATCATCTGCAGTGATTTAGGAGCCCAAGAAAATAAAGTCTGTCATTGTTTCCATTCTTTCCCCATCTATTTGCCATGCAGTGATGGAACCAGACGCCATGATTTTAGTTTTTTGAATGTTGAGTTTAAAGCCAACTTTTTTCACTTTCCTCTGTCACTTTCATCAAGAGGCTCTTTAATTCTTCACTTTCTGCCATAAGAGTGGTGTCATCTGCATATCTGAAGTTTTTGATATTTCTCCCAGCAATCTTGATTCCAGTTTATGCTTCATCAAGTCAGGCATTTCACATGATGTACTCTACATATAAGTTAAATAAGTAGAGGGACAATATACAGCCTTGATATACTCCTTTCCAGATTTGGAACCAGTCCATTGTTCCAAGTCCTGCATAGCAATTTCTCAGGAAGCAGGTAAGGGTTCTGGTATTTCCATCTCTTGAAGAATTTTCCACAGTTTGTTGTGATCCACACAGTCAAAGGCTTTAACATAGTCAATGAAGCAGAAGTACATGCTTTTCTGTAATTATCTTGCTTTTTCTATGATCCAACTGATATTGGCAATTTGATCTCTGGCTCCTCTGCATTTTATAAATCCAGCTTGAACATCTGGAAGTTCTCGATTTACATACTGTTGAAGCCTTGCTTCAACAGAGAATTTTGATCATTACTTTGCTAGCATAGAAATGAGTGCAACTATTGTGGTAGTTCGCATATTCTTTGGCACTGCCTTGCTTTGGGACTGGAATTAAAACTGACCTTCTCAAGTCCTGTGGCCACTGCTGAGTTTTCCAAATTTGCTGACATATTAAATGCAGCACTTTCACAGCCATCATCTTTTAGGAATTGATATAGCTCAATGGGGATCCCATCCCTTCCACTAGCTTTGTTTGCAGTGATGCTTCCCACTTGCAAAGCCCACTTGACTTTGCACTCTAGGATGTCTGGCTCTAGGTGAGTGACCACACCATTGTGGATATCGGGTCATGAAGATCTTTTTTGTATAGTTCTTCTGTGTATTCTTACCACTTCTTCTTAATATCTTCTGCTTCTGTTAGGTCCACACCATTTCTGTCCTTTATTGAGCCCATCTTTGCATGAAGTGTTCCCTTGATACCTCTAATTTTCTTGATGAGATCTCTAGTCTTTCTCATTCTATTGTTTTCCTCTATATCTTTGCACTGATCAGTGCAGAAGGCTTTCTTATCTCTCCTTGCTATTCTTTGGAACTCTGCATTCAAATGGGTATATCTTTCCTTTTCTCCTTTCCTTTTCACTTCTCTTCTCAGCTCTTTGTAAGGCCTCCTCAGACAACCATTTTGCCTTTTTGCATTTCTTTTTCTTGGGGATGGTTTTGATCACCACCTCCTGTAAAATGTTATGAATCTCCAACCAGAGTTCTTCAGGCACTCTGTCCTTCAGATCTAATCCCTTGAATCTATTTGTCACTTCCACTGTATCATCGTAAGGGATTTGATTTAGGTCATACCTGACTGGTCTAGTGGTTTTCCCTACTTTCTTCAATTTAAGTCTGAATTTGGCAATAAGGAGTTTATGATCTGAGCCACAGTTGACTCCCAGTCTTGTTTTTGCTGACTGTATACAAGCTTCTCCATCTTTGGTTGTAAAGAATAAAAGCAATATGATTTTGGTATTGACCATCTGATGATGTTCATGTGTAGAGTTGTCTCTTGTATAGTTGGAAGAGTGTTTGCTATGACCAGTATGCTCTCTTGGCAAAACTGTTAGCCTTTGCCCTACTTCATTTTGTACTCCAAGGCCAAACTGAACAGTACCCCGAATATATCTCCTTGTTTACTACCTCTTGCTGTTGTTAAGTATCTAAGTTGTATCCAACCTCCACAATCTCCCAAAGTTTGCTCAAATTCATGTTCAACAAGTCAGTGATACTATCTAACCATCTCATCCTCTGCTACCCACTTCTCCTTTGACTTGAATCTTTCTCAAAATCAGGGTCATTTCCAATGAATCAGCTCTTCACATCAAGTGGCCAAAGTATTATAGCTTCAACATCAGGCCTTCCAATAAATATTCAGGCTCATTTCCTTTAGCCTTGATTGGTTTGATCTCCTTGCTATCCAAGGTACTCTCAAAAGTCTTTCCCAACACCACAATTTGAAAGCATCAATTCTTCGGCACTCAGCCATCTTTATAGTTCAACTCTCACATCCGTACATGACCACTGGAAAAACCACAGATTTGACTATATGGACCTTTGTCAGCAAAGTGATGTGTCTGTTAAAACACTATCTAGGAGAGAGCAGCAAGATGGCGGAAGAATAGGACGGGGATACCAGTTTCTCCCTCACAGATTCATCAAAAGAACATCTCAAGGCTGAGCAAACTCCACAAAACAACTTCTGAATGCGGGCAGAGGACATCAGGCACCCAGAAAAACAGAGCACTGACTTCAAAAGCAGGTAGGGGAAAAAATATAAAAGCCGAAAAAAAAAAGAGACAAAGGAGGTGGGGAGGGAGCTCCGTCCCGGGAAGGGAAGCCCGTCCCGGGAAGGGAAGCTTAAGAAGAGAGGTTTCCAAACGCCAGGAAACACTCTCCCTGCCAAGTCTGTGGCGAGCCTTGTAAACACAGAGGGCAACATAACAGGAAGGAAAAATAAATGAACAATTAAAACCAACAGATTACAAGCCCAACAGTAACTCGCCCAGCGGAAAAGCAGCGCAAACGCCTGCGTCCGCCATTACCCAGTGGGGGCAGGGCAGGGAGGNAAAAAAAAAAAAAATACAATTCTCAATAAAATCTATTTATATCAAGAAAAAAAAAAAAAAACAGTATCTAGACTTCCAAGGAGCAAGTATCTTTTAATTTCATGGCTGCAGTCACCGTCTGCAGTTATTTTGGAGCCTAAGAAAATAAAATCTGTCACTGATTCCACTTTTTCTACTTCTATATGTCATAAAATGATGGGACCTGATGTCCTGATATTGTTCTTCAAATGCTGAATTTTAAACCAGCTTTCTCACTCTCCTCTTTCACCCTCATCAAGAGGCTCTTTAGTGCTTTTTCAGTTTCTGCCATTAGAGTGGTGTCATCTGCATATCTCAGGTTGCTGGTATTTCTCCCGGCAAACTTGATTCTGGCTTGTGCTCCATCTAGTCCCACCTTTCCTATGATGTACTCGGTATATAAGTTAAATAAGCAGGGTGACAATATACAGCCTTCTCATACTTCTTTCCCTATTTGGAACCCATCAATTATTTCATGTCTGGTTAACTGTTGCCTCTTGATCCATATACAAGTTTCTCAGGAGTCAGATAAGATGGTCTCGTACTCCCATCTCTTTAAGAATTTTCAAGAGTGCTGTGATTCCCCACAGTCAAAGGCTTTAGTGTAGTCAATGAAGCACAAGTAGATGTTTTTTCTGAAATGTCCTTGCTTTCTCCATGATATAAAAAATGTCAGCAATTTGATCTCTGGTTCCTCTGTCTTTTCTAAATCCAGCTTGCACATCTGGAAATTCTTAGGTCACGTACTCCTGAAGCCTAGATTGAAGGATTTTGAGCATAACCTTGGTAGCATGTGAAATAAGCACAACTGTAGTTTTGAACATTCTTTGGCATTGCCTTTATTTGAGATGGGAATGATAATTGACCTTTTGCAGTCCTGTGGCCACTGCTCAGTTATCCAAATTTGCTGACATATTGAGTGCATCACTTTAACAGCATCATCTTTTAGGATCTGAAATAGCTCAGCTGGAATTCCATCACCTCCACTAGCTTTATTCATAGTAATGCTTCCTAAGACCCACTTGACTTCGCATTTCAGGATGCCTAGTTCTGTGTGAGTCACCACACCATCACAGTTATACAAGTCATTAAGATCTTTTTTGTACACTTCTGTGTATTCTTGCCACCTCTTTTAATTTCTACCACTTCTGTTAGGTCCTTGCCGTTTCTGTGCTTTATTGAACCCATCCTTGCACAAAATGTTCCCTTGATAGCTCCAATTTTCTTGTAGAGATCTCTAGTCCTACCCATTCTATTGTTTTCCTCTATTTATTTGCACTGTTCATTTAAAAAGGCCTTCTTATCTCTCCTTGCTATTCTCTGGAACTCTGTATTCAGTTGGGTATGTTTCCCTTTCTCCCTTGCCTTTCACTTCTCTTCTTTCCTCAGCTATTTGTACAGCCTCCCAAGACAACCACTTTGCCTACTTGTACTTCTTTTCCTTTGGGGTGGATTTGGTCACTGCCTCCTATACAATGTTACAAACCTTCATCTACAGTTCTTCAGGCACTCTGTCTACCAGATCTAATCCTTTGAATGTATTCATCACCTCCACTGTATAATGATAAGGGATTTGATTTAGGTCATACCTGAATAGCCTAGAGCTTTCTACTTTCTTCAATTTAAGCCTGAATTTTGGAATAAAGAGCTCATGATTTGAGCCATAGTCAGCTCCAAGTCTTCTTTTTGCTGACTGTATAGAGCTTCTCTATCTTTCGCTGCAAAGAACATAATCACCCTAATTTCGGTATTGACCGTCTGGTGATGTCCATGTGTTGTTTCTTGGGTTGTTGGAAAGGGGTGTTTGCTATGACTTGGTGTTCTCTTGACAAAACTCTGTTAGCCTTTTCCCTGCTTCATTGTGTACTACAAGGCCAAACCAGCTTGTGGGAGAGATCTGTCCTGAAACCAGCATGGCAGCTGCTAGTTTATGCTGGTTTCAGGACAGATCTCTCCCACAAGCTGGTCTCAGCAAGTCTAGCTGGACGTCTTACATGGTATCTCAGAATGCAGGAGGCAGCAGCCGCCAGTTTGAGGGCCTTCCCTGGACACTGGCAGGGCACCACCATATTCTATGGTCAAAGTCCCTGTGGTAACAAACCCTTTCATCCTATTAGATAATAGCTTGTTTTTAATCTTCTGGACACTAGAATATAACTGAATTTTAAAGTAAGCTCTCCTTTTACCCTCTGAATTAAAATGTAAACAGTGCTCATGATCGGAATCGTCTAATTATCCAACGCATACTTGCACGTATCCCTAACCCCTTACACTACACACAGAAAAGCAAGATTTGGACTAAAATCTGTACTCCTCTGTCCATCGAATTCTCCAGGCAGAACTATTAAGAGCTGGTAGCCATTCCCTTCTCCAAGAGATCTTCCCTGCTGCTGCTGCTACTGCTGCTGCTAAGTCACTTCAGTCGTGTCCGACTGTGCGACCCCATCGATGGAAGCCCACCAGACTCCCTTGTCCCTAGGATTCTCCAGGCAAGAACACTGGAGTGGGTTGCCATTTCCTTCTCCAATGTATGAAAGTGAAAAGTGAAAGGGAAGTCTCTCAGTCGTGTCTGACTGGTAGTGACCCCATGGACTGCAGCCTACCTGGCTCCTCCATCCATGGGATTTTCCAGGCAGGAGTACTGAAGTGGGGTGCCATTGCCTTCTCCAGAGATCTTCCCTACCCAGGATCAAACCCAGGTCTCCTGCACTGCAGATAGATTCTTTACGGTCTAAGCCACCAGAGAAGCTCATTCATTTTAATGAAACACTCATGTTTCACTTATCTAACTGAATTTCTTATAATTTGTGTTATTTTACATGTACTTGTAGCCATCACTTTTTAATTGAAGCATAGTTGACTTACAATGTTGTGTTAACTTCTGTTCTACAGCAGTGACCCAGTTATACACATATTTTTTAATATTCTTTTCCATTATGGTTTATCATAGTATACTGAATATAGTTCTTTATGCTATACAGTAGGACCTTTGTTGCTTATTTATAAAAGCTTACATCTGCTAACCCCAACCTTCCACTCCATCCATCCTGCTTGGCAACACACTTCTGTCCTCTATGTCTATGGTCTGTTTCTGTTTCATAGATAAGTTCATTTGTGTCCTATTTTATACTCTTCTTGTAAGTGATATCATATGGTATTGGTTTTTCTGATTTACTTCACTTAGTATGACAATTTGAAGTTGCATCCACATTGCTACAAATGTAGCCATGATTTTTAAATGGTTCAAAGTGCTACTGTGAGAAAGGATCCAATATTCTCTGTATTCATCTTTTGGAGATCTTATGCAAAAGCTAGCATGGCAACTAAAAATAATAATAGGAGGAGATACATTTATTATGTGCTTGCTACCTGCCAGGCACTGTTCTAAGGAGTTTCCACACAGTAACTTATCGAAGTTTCCCAAGGGATGAGGTAGTGCTGTTACAGTTTCTGATCTGCAGGCAAGGAGCCCACAGGGAAGGAGGAGGACCAGTAAAATGGCGGCACCACAGTCAACCCTAGAAGGTGCAGCACTGAAGCCCAGGCCGAGCTACCTCAGACGAGCCCACTGAACCGGCACACCACCCTCAACCCTGGTGCAGATCAAAGCAGGATTCCTGTAAACACAGGTCCCCTTCCTAACACCCTAGTTCTCCACTAAAAAACCCCAAACACTGTTCCAATGGATGAGGTAGTGTTACTCAGACTAGGAGTAATACATTCTTTATCTTAATTTCCCTAGTCTTACCCCTAAATCAGAGACAGACAATTGACCAGTCTACAAAGTGTCTTGTCTTGCTCCTCCTGGTTTAAAAAAAAAAAAAAAAAAAGCCTAGGAAGAATGCAAAGGCAGGGANGGTCTGTTTCTGTTTCATAGATAAGTTCATTTGTGTCCTATTTTATACTCTTCTTGTAAGTGATATCATATGGTATTGGTTTTTCTGATTTACTTCACTTAGTATGACAATTTGAAGTTGCATCCACATTGCTACAAATGTAGCCATGATTTTTAAATGGTTCAAAGTGCTACTGTGAGAAAGGATCCAATATTCTCTGTATTCACCTTTTGGAGATCTTATGCAAAAGCTAGCATGGCAACTAAAAATAATAATAGGAGGAGATACATTTATTATGTGCTTGCTACCTGCCAGGCACTGTTCTAAGGAGTTTCCACACTGTAACTTATCGAAGCTTCCCAAGGGATGAGGTAGTGCTGTTACAGTTTCTGATCTGCAGGCAAGGAGCCCACAGAGAAGAAGGAGGACCAGTAAAATGGCGGCACCACAGTCAACCCTAGGAGGTGCAGCACTGAAGCCCAGGCCGAGCTACCTCAGACGAGCCCACTGAATCGGCACACCACCCTCAACTCTGGTGCAGATCAAAGCAGGATTCCTGTAAACACAGGTCCCCTTCCTAACACCCTAGGTCTCCACTAAAAAACCCCAAACACTGTTCCAACGGATGAGGTAGTGTTACTCAGACTAGGAGTAATACATTCTTTATCTTAGTTTCCCTAGTCTTACCCCTAAATCAGAGACAGACAACTGACCAGTCTACAAAGTGTCTTGTCTTGCTCTTCCTGGTTTAAAAAAAAAAAAAGCTAGGAAGAATGCAAAGGCAGGGATCCAAATTCTTGCTCAGGTACTGAACCAAGATGCTCCCATGCCTCCCAGCATTAACGCTGGCCCATACCTTTTGACTGTCTCCGGCCACATCTCTAGGACTTGTCCCGGGGAAGATCTGGTCAGCTGTGAGGAGAGCCTGGCAGCNAAAAAAAAAAAAAGCTAGGAAGAATGCAAAGGCAGGGATCCAAATTCTTGCTCAGGTACTGAACCAAGATGCTCCCATGCCTCCCAGCATTAACGCTGGCCCATACCTTTTGACTGTCTCCGGCCACATCTCTAGGACTTGTCCCGGGGAAGATCTGGTCAGCTGTGAGGAGAGCCTGGCAGCCCTGTCTGTGACACACCTGCCTGTCCCCATGCTTGGCTTGAAGGCACATGCAAGGATAGTTACTGGCTCCCTTGTGCTGACTCACAGTGGGAGGAAAAAGAGCCAGGAAAAAAATTAGAGATCCAAGAGACCAACAAAGTCAGGACTAGAGACTCTAATGAGCTCAGTAAGATAAACCAAAGTTCAACTCTTAAAGCTTGGGAAAAATGAAATTCATAATGACTTTATACACCAAGTCTTCAGCCCTGGGTTATGCTGCCCTGTGTTACACTGGAAATTTACAGATAACCACTGGTGTTTGTTATCCCTTAAGTTTATGTCTACATCAGTTCGACAAGTTGATTTTAAATAATGAAAACAATCTTTGAAAGGTCCGTTTAGATTTTTGCAGATAATCCGCATCCGCTTCTAATCAAACAGAGATGATTAGCAAATTAAACTCTTTAATTAGTATTTTGCATAATTCAGGCAAACTATGCCTCTTAGGTTTAAGAAGGTGAAACAGGGTGAGTTTATCAATTAGATATTCCTTTAAATCTTTATTAATTATCTAATTTTACCACATAGACAGTAAAAACAAAGAAACACAAATCAAGACTTCCCTAGTGGTACAGTGGATAGGAATCTTCTTGCCTTGTAAGGGACACAGGCTCCATGCCTGATCCGGGAGGATTCCCACACAGTGGAGCACTAAGCCTGTGTTCCACAATCCCTGAAGCCCACACACCCTGCAGTCTATGCTCCGCAACAGGAGACGTCACCACGATGAGAAGCCCACACACGACTAGAGAGGCACCTCCACCTGCCGCAACTAGAGAGAGCCTGCATGAACCAACGAAGACCCAGCGCAACCAAAAAATAAATAAATAAATAATTTAAAGAAATTTTTTGAAGACTCTTTCTCAAAAAGAAATATAAATTAAGTTCAGCTTAGTTTGCTAAAACCTAGCACTTCACAGCTGGGCTAATCCTATCATTTGGGGAGAATTTAACACAAGGCTCAGAAAAGAAGAAACAAGTATTTTATTTCAGTTTTCTCTATCAGCACCCTCAGAGGTCAACTTTACTTGAACTAGGTTCAAATAGCATTATTTTAAGAAAAAGGAAGGAGGAGAGAGGGAAGGAGGGGGTTTCCTTCCTTTCACTTTAGCCATTCAGTGCTAAGAAGCCAAAGTCAATTTCACTAGGCATTCAATCAGTTTTTTAAAGAAAAGCACTCAAAGTCAGTTTTCTTTGTTGGATGAAGAGAAGCTAGCAGACAATACAGTAGCAAAGCTGCCATCACAACACATCCAACTAGCCTATTGCTTTTACCTACAGCAACTATGTTCTCTAACACAAAGAGTTATGTGAGCTTTTAAAAAAATTATTTCCTCTTTTAACGGACCCAAAATACCCCAGCAGCTAACAAAAATAAGCCACCTGAATTGAATCAATAGTCACGTAATAAATCGCAAGCATGAACAGGATGTGGAGGAAGCACGTGTCGTGTCTGACACACCAACTCCAGCTTTGGAGGAAAACGTGGTCTTGGAGACAGCCCTGTGTGCTAGAATTAATCCTCTCGCAACAAAAAAAAGGGTCAGGGAAATTCCAAATTGACTTTTCTCATGACTATAGATAACAACCTACTAAAAACTTCAAATAGAGCATATCTATATCCTGCCATAAATTCTACCCAAACTGCAGCTCTTCTTTCATGTGTGTGTATACACATGCCTGTGTGTCAGAGACGGTGGTAAATAAAAAGAGGAGGAAAAAAACATGCCAAGGTTATATTAAAAAGAGATACTAAATGAGTTCTAATCCATATTAAAGAGTACACAGCAAACTACACAAAAAACAAAAACAAACAAGAGGTTATCCTTTCCAAATCCAAATTCCAATCCATCTGTACACAAATGCTTTGCATCTCTGAATACCCTGCATCTACAAAACCCAAACAATAGCTCTGATATACACTAATCAACCAGACAGTACCAAAAATTGTTTCTTTACAGACTTATTCAAGTGACAATATTTTTAATATAATTTACAGTGCTCTGCATCTAGAGGCCCTCAGAAAATATTAGTTATATTAGTTACATATTAGTTAAATATTTCCTTGGAGAAGGAAATGGCAACCCACTCCAGTATTCTTGCCTGGAGAATCCCAGGGGTGGCGGAGCCTGGTGGGCTGCTGTCTATGGGGTCGCACAGAGTCGGACACGACTGAAGCGACTCAGCAGCAGAAGCAGCATCTAGAGGCCCTCAGAAAATATTAGCTGGTTCACTGATTGGAAAAACTAAGTCTCTATTTCACGGGCTGCTTTTTTAGGCATTTTATGGTAATCTCAATTAGACAGGCTTCCCTCCCTGGTGGCTCGGTGTTAAAGAATCCGCCTGCCAAGGCAGGAAATGCAAGTTCGATCCCTGGATCAGGAAGATCCACTGGAGAAGGAAATAGCAACCCACTCCAGTATTCTTGCTTGGAGAATGCCACAGACAGAGGAGACTAAAGAGTCAGACATAACTTAATGACTAAACAACTCAATTAGACGTGGAATCAACAGCCTAATTCAGAGCAACTAGAGCTCTGACATGGTATGACACACATCCAGTTGAAAAAGACTAATTTCTCTTAACCTCTAAAATATCAACAGGACAACTAAAATGCAAGTGTAAAAAGTTAAAACTCTGGATATGTGCCTGACTCTTATGCATTTAATAATTAACAAACCCCTCTAACCACTTACAATTAAGGCAGAAAGAAGAAACATACAATTACCGCAAAGCATGCACTTCATTTCCCTTATTCGCTTCCCCTTTACACTAACCGGACTGTTGGAAGTTAAAGCACAGTGCTTTGGCTCCCCCAAACGACACTTCCAGAGCACAATAATCCTGCCCCAGAGAAAAGAAAGCGATGCCACATGAAAGTGGGTTCCTGCAGTGCATTTGCATTAGGAGAAACCTATGAAGCATTCGATTCGATTTTGGAACTGTCATCTCTCATCTACCCACTATCAACCTAATCAAAGAAAAATATATTCGACGAAGACTTTACCTCTAAGTCTCAAAAGGTGAAGGAATTACATCAAGAAGAAATCTGAAGGTGAAACTACTGTACTGAAGTTTGCGTCACAGAGGTATTAATGTTCAAGAAAAATGGGAGCTTTTTATAAAAACACCTTAAAGTGAACTGTGATTCCCTGGTGGCTCAGTGGTAAAGAATCTGCCAATGCAGGAGAAGCAGGAGACACAGGTCCGATCCCTGTGTCGGGAAGATCCCAATGAGAAGAAAATGGCAAACCACTCCAGTATTCTTGCCAGGAAAATCCCATGGACAAAGGAGCCTGGCAGGCTGCACTCTATGGGGTCACAAAGAGTCAAACACGACAGAGCACACAGCACACACCTATAAAGTGAATTATATACAGGTGACCCTTGAACAACAGGGGTTTGAACTATGTGGTTCCACCTACATGGGGGTTTTTCCCAATAAATGTGTACTACATTCTGCACAATCTACGGTTTGTTAAATCCGAGGATGGGGAGCTACAGCTGACTACAAAGTTACATGTGGATTTTGACAGTGCAAAGAAAGGGGAGATGTCATCACCCCTGACCCCCCATGTTGTTTAAGGGTCAACTGTATTTATCACAAAAATTAGTTCCACAATTATAACCAACTAGACCTTCAGAAACCAAACGTAACAGCTAATTAGATCACTTGCTTAATTTTAAACATTCAATACAACTTCTAAAGTTAGAAGCATTACTTAGTTTTGATTTTATATGCATAAACAAAGTACTTAATAAATGATAAGATAGCTAACCTTTAGTAAATATTTACTATGTACCAATAATTATGCCACTTGCACAGATAATTTCATTTGGTTTCACAACAATCGTCCAAGGGCTACGATGTTCTAACGAGGCGCTGAAAGGTTAGGCAAGTTACCCAGGGACATGAATCCACCGTGAGGTTACTCTTCCTAGGTCTTCTCACTCACACTCTCCCTCAGCAATCTCCTTTTCCACCATTTCCAATATTACCATTGCATGGTATTCTGATTATGGATTCCCATGACCTCTTGAACACATTTTGAACTGTCCACAGCCAATCTTGGTGCACCAGCTCTCACAGAAATATTTTCATGACTCAAAGTACTAATATTTCAGTTCAGTTCAGTTGCTCAGTCGTGTCTGACTCTTTGCGACCCCATGAACTGCAGCACGCCAGGCCTCTCTGTCCATCACCAACTCCCGGAGTTCACCCAAACTCACATCCATTGTGTCGGTGATGCCATCCAACCATTTCATCCTCTGTCGTCCCCTTCTCCTGCCCTCAATCTTTTCTAGCATCAGGGTCTTTTCAAAGAGTCAGCTCTTTGCATCAGGTGGCCAAAGCACTGGTGTTTCAGCCTAAACATCAGTCCCTCCAATGAACACCCAGGACTGATCTCCTTTAGGATGGACTGGCTGGATCTCCTTGAAGTCCAAGGGACTCTCAAGAGTCTTCTCCAGCACCACAGCTCAAAAGCATCAATTCTTCAGCGCTCAGCTTTCTTTATAGCCCAACTCTCACATCCATACATGACCACTGGAAAAACCATAGCCTTGACTAGATGGATCTTTGTCGGCAAAGCAATGTCTCTGCTTTTTAATATGCTGTCTAGGTTGGTCATAACTTTCCTTTCAAGGAGCCAGCGTCTTTTAATTTCATGGCTGCAATCACCATCCACAGTGATTTTGGAGCCCAGAAAAATAAAGTCAGCCACTGTTTCCCCATCTATTTGCCATGAAGTGATGGGACCGGATACCATGATCTTAATTTTTCTGAATGCTGAGCTTTAAGCCAACTTTTTCACTCTCCTTTTCACTTTCATCAAGAGATATTAATACTATCCTTCCCCAAAACGTCCTCCTATTTCCGTACTCCCGACCACCACTGACCTGACACTGTCCCTGCACTCCACCCCACAGAGCCTGGTCCCGTCCTCCCTTCAGAAGCCATCAGTCCTCACACCCCCAGGCAGCTCCTGTAACTGCCAGCCTTGCCTGCTGCTCTCCACTGCCACAGCCTGGCTGCAGGTCAGACTCTCAGCAGGCCTTCAGTGGGCCAGTCATTCACCCACAAACTCTTCTCTTTATTAACGAAGAAACTGGCAATATCCTAACAGAACCCCAGCAGAAGCCTCAACGGGCTATTACTTGACAATCCCTTTTCTTCTTAACTTTTAATTTTAAAATAATTACAGACTCACAAGACATTGCAAAGGCAGAGTAGAGAGGCCTTGCAGGCCGCTGCCCAGAGCCCACAGTGACCCATCTCATCAGCTGCAGGCAGCACCTCACGCAGGACAGGTGACTTCAGCAAACCAAGCACACTGCTCCACCATGGCACCACGCCTGTGGATCTGCAGGACAACCGCCCCTGACAGGAATCACTTTTACCACAAGGGTCTCAGTGCTAATTAATCAATCCCATTAAGCCTTTAATAGACTAATTCTCATGTGTGGCTAACAGGCAGCTTCACTGTAAGATACACATCAGAATTATGTGGCAATCTAACTGACATTCAGTGAAGAGTGTGTGATATCTAGACCTCCAAAGGGGCGGGGTTTATGCCATGGTTAGGAAAGTGGGACAATGGAGCCACATCTGTGTCCCAGCTGGAAAGCGGAGGAAGAAGCCCTTCAATCCCCACAGGAAGGAGGAGCTGTTCCTGGCGCCAGAGAGGGGGCACCTAGACCTGCACTACCCGGTGCTCAGAACACAACTCCAGCAGCCACCGAGCCTCCACAGGAGCAGAGAGAAGAGACCACCCTAACCCCCATCCCCTTCCAAAGCATCGCCCCAGTCTACCTTCAGCACCTGCAGACTGACAAGCTGAATGAATTTCACAACTCCGAGGTCCAAAGGCAACGTTCTCTCAATGGCTTATGATGCTTTGAATTCCTCTCTGATGCTGTTTACGCCCACCACCATTATCATCATGAATTAAAATATAAATTTTGAAAACATACAATTCTTATGATTAACATTCCTCAAGACTAATTTGTTGTTGTTTAGTCACTAAGTCATGTCCGACTCTTTGCAACCCATGGACTGCAGCCGCCAGGCTCCTCTGTCCATGGGATTTCCCAGGCAAGAATACCGGAGCAGGTTGCCACTTCCTCCTTCAGGGCATCTTTCTGATCCAGGGACTGAACCCGAGTCTCCTGCACTGGAAGGCAAATTCTGTACTGTGTCAGCCACCAGGGAAGGCCCTCAAGATGGGCTACTTTAGGTCATAATCATAATTTCTAGGAATTATAATTTCTAGGAATTATTTCTACACTAAAGACCAGAAATCCCTATATGGATAGCACAATCCCAGGGAAAAGACACCTTCCCTGTCTGTTCTATGAAAACAGCCCTCCAGGGGACAGATAGACCTGAATGTCCTGCCCCAGGCCTTCCCGAGGACCTGAGAGCAGCCCGAGTCCTCCCTGGGGACTGGACAGCCCAACGGGCAGAGCCCTGTGCTGCTGTGGGGGGCTCCAGAGAAGCAAGACTGAGGTGCTGATCTTGGCTGCTTCCTTCACCTGCTATGCTCACAAGTCATGCGTGTCCTAAAAATAAGCAACACTGAGGGCTTAATTTAAGATTATTGAAAAAAAAAAAAATGGGGACTGGACAGCCCAACGGGCAGAGCCCTGTGCTGCTGTGGGGGGCTCCAGAGAAGCAAGACTGAGGTGCTGATCTTGGCTGCTTCCTTCACCTGCTATGCTCACAAGTCATGCGTGTCCTAAAAATAAGCAACACTGAGGGCTTAATTTAAGATTATTGAAAAAAAAAAAAAGGAAGATATCCAGATATAACTTTAGTTATGGGAAAAATGTACCTGGGATGACAGCTACTTTGGTTTTAGTGAGGTAGAAAATATATTTTTTCTCAAGTGGGGTAATACCATAACCATTCAGCAGGTTGGACAGTGGTAAAGAATCTCCCTGCCAATGCTGCAGACCTGGGTTCAATCCTTGGATCGGGAAGATTCTCTGGAGAAGGAAACGGCAACCCACTCCAGTGTTCTTGCCTGGGAAATCCTGTGGACAGAGGAGCCTTGGCAGCTACAGTCCATGGGGGGCAAAAGAGTCAGACATGACTGAGCAACTAACAACAATACTGGAACTAGGATTTTTTAAAAAAGGAAAGCAAAGTAATTTAAAAGAAAATAACTGTGACACAGATACCCAATGCAGCCTCGCGTGCTGCGGAACCGCTCAGGAGTCAGAGGCCATCCTCTGCCAGGAGCGCTGCGTGGCAGCCCCTCAGCAGCAGGCGGGGGGCCCTCGGACACCGCACAGAGCGGCTTCCTCCTCCTCCTGCCTGGGATTCAGGAACAGCGAGCGCACAGACACCATGAGGAGACATGTGGTATGTATCTACAAACCACGCTTGGTTATAGATTCAGGTCATCAGAAACAGGTCTTCATGCTCCACAACAATATAAAAAGGAAACACAAAACAGTCAAGAAGATACGGGCAAGTCCCTGTGCAGAGCTGCCCAGAGCACTCCAGGCAACTCAACCACCCCTCACGGTCACAACTGCCCACACTTCTCCCAACACACCCCTCACCGTCACAACTGCGCACACTTCTCCCAACCCACCCCTCACTATCACAACTGCTCACACTTCTCCCAACCCACCTTTCACGGTCACGACTGCTCACACTTCTCCCAACACACCCACATGGTCACAACTGCTCACACTTCTCCCAACCCACCTTTCACGGTCACGACTGCTCACACTTCTCCCAACACACCCACATGGTCACAACTGCTCACACTTCTCCCAACCCACC